>JAGKTI010004404.1:34046-50814 GCA_018397915.1 Birgus latro
CATCTCGCCTAAAGTGTGCCTTCGCAAAGTGCATCTCGCCTAAAGTGTGCCTTCGCAAAGTGCATCTCGCCTAAAGTGTGCCTTCGCAAAGTGCATCTCGCCTAATGTGCGCGTTTGCTTCTTGCAATGTGCGATGGGCATGAAAAATTGAGGCAAATATGGTATTCTCTCACAACTCGCGAGCATAATTTGTAGCATGCGATGGGTAAGGGTTGGGCTGGTGAGTATGTGTGTTGAGGTGCGGCTGGTATGTGAGTGGGTTCCGAGACAAATCACCATCAGAACAGGGACGATTCCCTATCAGGACAATTCACACCCTGGACAATTCCCCATCATTCTATAAATATACTTATTATTAATTAATCAATAATTTAATTACAGTACTATATTTCAGGGGATCCATCAAAGTCCATGTTCAATAGCGTAGGCTTTGGATATCATTTATTAGTTGCACCTTCAGTCAATAATTAACCTGTTTCTTCCTTGCTGTAGTCGCCTTTGAATTATATTCTAGCATCACCCATAACTGTCTCCATTAATGACGGCGAATTGTCTTGTTATTGTTGTGATGACGAATTGTCCCAAAACCATCCGTGGTACAGACTCGGGTACCACAACAACAATTCGCATTATCTACCCTCTGTACAATGTTAGTAAGGTCTTGAATTTTCACAATAAATATACAAATAGTTTCCTGTACCTAGGAAAACATTTACCACGTTGGGTGGTAACCATATAACCAGGGTTTCTGGTAGGGTTAAGTGTCCCCCAGATTCCCCTATCCAAAACTTAAATCATGGCAATCGTTTCAGAAAGCCTCGGAAGGCCCAATACCTGCCCAAGGCCCCAACCAAATGGGCAGATTTGCATGGCCATGTGGAATGTGAGAGGTGTGACTGAGGAAAGCAAGAAGGTGGAAGTGGTGAATGTGTTCAAGAGTGCAAGATATGCCGTGATGACAGTGTGTGAAACAAAGATGAAAGGGTGTGAAATGTGCAAGATCGGGAATGAAGGGGCGAGGAAGATGCAAGGAAGGAGTTGCTTTGTTGATGAATGAGGTGTGGCGGAGTGGAATGAAAGACTACAAATGTGTCTGCTCGAGATGTATGTATGTCGAGTTCAAGTTTGAGAAGGTGAAAGTTGTAGTGATTGTAGCATATGCACCGTGTGAAGACAGGAGTGAGAGACAGAAAGACAGGTTTTCAGATGAGCTGGATGAATTAGTGGGAGATATGCCTAGGAGCTATAAAGTGATTGTAATGGGGGATATGAATGGAAGGGTAGGCAATAGTCCTGAGGATGACATAATGGGTTGTTATGGAGTACAAGGAGAAAATGATAATGGGAAACGACTACAAGATATGCGTCAGGAGAGGAGGTTGTGCATTTGTAACTCATATTTCAAGCACATGGTACAGAGGGAATGGGGATCGTGTTGAAAGAAGCCTGATTGATTACATGCTCATTAGGTCGATGATGGGAATGGCTCCTGATAAGAGGGCCGTAAGAGGAAGAAGTGGAGGTCTGTCAGATCATATGATTGTGGTATGCAAGATCAAGATGAGAGGAATGAGGTAGATCAGGAGAGAGAGAGGAGCAGTCAGGGAGAAAGACTGAAAGTTGAGAAGCTGAGGATCAAAAAAATGGCAGATGATTACAGGACCAAAGTAGAGGAGGAGTTAGAATCAGTGAATTGGAATGAAATGCATCTGGAGAGCCTATGGAATGCATATAGGGAGTGCTTAGTTAGGAATGCTAAAGCACTGTGTGGTGTGGCAAGAGTAACAATAAAGAAGAAAGGTATGGCATAGCAGGATGATGAGGTTAAGAGAGTGGTGGAGGAAAAGAGGAAGAAGTGGCTCAAGTGGTTACAGGACAGGGGTTCAGTTGAAATAAGAACTGAATATACTGAGAGCAAGAAGCACATAAAGAGACTAGTGAAGATGAAAAAGGAGGAGGTAAATGATGATCTAGGAAGAAAAATGAATGCAAACTACTCTGAAAATAGGAAGTTACTCTGGAAAGAGGTGAGGAAATGTAGAAGTGAAAGTGGAAAGAAATGTGATGGTGTGAAGGATGAAGGTGGTAGATTATTAACCCAAGGGGACGAAGTAAGGACAAGATGGAAAGAATATTTTGAAAGCCTGATGAATGGGAACAGAGAGTGCAGAGCAGCTGTAAACATGATTGGTTTTGGGGGTGAGCAGAGAAGGAATGCAGTGCCAGGAGACGTGACACTTGCACAGGTGAAAAGTGCTGTGAAGTGGCTGAAAAATGGTAAAGCAGCTAGGGTTGATGAGGTGCATGCATAGATGATTAAGCGTAGTGGAGAGAGTGGAATGAAGTGCTTGTTGGATATATGGAAAAAGGCATGGATGAGTGAAACTGTGCCAGCAGAGTGGAAAAAGGCTGTGATTGTGCCCCTGTACAAAAATAAAGGTGAGTGAAGTGAGTGCAAGAATTATCGTGGCATAAGTTTATTGAGTGTGGTCGGGAAGGTATATGGAAGAATAATTATAGAGAAAGTAAGAGAGATATCAGAAGTCCTAGTGAGTGATGAACAGGGTGGCTTTAGAAGTGGCAGAGGATCAAATATTTGCAGTGAGACAGATAGCAAAGAAGGCTTGTGAGAAGGACCATTAGGTGTTTATGGCATTCATGGATCTGGAAGAAGCATGTGACAAAGTAGACAGAGAAGGATTGTGGAGAGTTCTGCGCATGTATGGTGTAGATGGTAAGCTGCTAGATGCCATTAAGAGTTTTCATGATGGTAGTGAAGCATGTGTAATGGATAATGGGCATCTAAGTGAATGGTTCACGATCGGTGTAGGCGTGCAACAAGGTTGTGTGATGGTTGTTCAATATATATATGGATGGGGTGATGAGACAAATAAAAACACGAGTAATGGAGAGAGGGATGGCGATGGTAATGAATGGTGATGGATGGAATATCTCAAACTTGTTGTATGCTGATGATGCAATACTACTTGCAAATACCAGAAAAGAACTTGACAGACTAGTGCAGAGTTTTGCTGATGTCTGTGAGCGTCGTGCCCTGAGGGTAAATGTAGAAAAGAGTAAAGTGTTGGTTACTGAGAGAGAAGGTGACTCTCAGTGTGATGTCACAGTGAATGGAGAGAGACTGGAATTGGTGAGAGAGTTCAAATACCTGGTGATAAAAAAGAGAGGAAAATGTGCAAAAGAAGTTGAAAGTTGAGTGACACAAGGAAGAAAAGTAGCTGGTGCAATGAAGGCTTTGATAAGAAACAGAGGCTTGAGTGTTGCAGCTGAATGAAGCTAACGTGAAGGAGTGTTAGTGCCAACTTTAACATATGGATGTGAGACTATGGTGTGGCTTGAAAATGAAAAGTCAAGAGTAAAAGCAGCAGAAATGGGACTGCTGAGAAATGTATGTGGAGTACAGAGGATGGATAGGATATGAAATAATGTGATTTGTGAAAGATGTGGAGTGAGGAAGTCAGTGGATGCCAGAATTAAAGAGAGTGTACTGCAATTGTATGGTCATGTAGAGAGAATGGATAACAACAGAGTGGTGAAAAAGGTATATCTGAGCAAATCTGAAGGAGGGAGGAGGCGAGGTAGGCCAAGGAGAAGGTGGAGAGATATGGTGGATGAGTGTGTGAGGAAGAGAGGTTTGGAAGTCGGTGAGGCTAGGGAACTGACAAGAGATTGAGCTGGTTGGATGAATGTTGTGAGAAGAAGTGCATGATCAAGGATTTTGGCACCCCTTTTTAACGTGCCAGCATCTGGATTGACTCTATCAGATATGTTTATGTGAAGCTACAAAACGTGGTGAATGTTTGTGGCATATCCGATAGAGCCAGGATTCTGGGGGCTTGAATGATGAGTGAATGGAAGCGTGGCCCATTGGATTGGGCAAATTTGGGCTGTCTGGACGTTGCTACTCCTTACCCTGCCCTAGGGTGGGAAAGGAGGTCCGGACGATGATGAATGATGATGATGAAATATACAGTATTACTCTTGCATGTTTCTACTGTAAGTTTTCTTTTTGCATTTTTGTTGGGAATAGGTATTGGTGAATCAATATACGAAAATTCAGGATGTGTCGCCATAAAGCCATTTCAACATGGGATCCTATGCTTGGCAAAGTGCGAATTTATAAAGTGCAACGGGCTGTGTCGCCCATACTCACGCACTTTAAGCGAGATGACTGTATATCTATTTAAGTTGAAGTTACTCTGGTGTTTCTGTGAGTGAGCTTCAAGAACTCTTCTCCTATACTAATGGGGATGTGCACAAAAATGGAAGGAATTAATGTCTAGTATGGTACAAAGCTGGATGCAGAACGTAAACTTTAGTGAAAGCGATAATGAAAAACATAAGTTACCATTACAAATCTGTACAGAGATCAGTCACAATTGTAGAGATCATATAGTAGAGTACTTTAGATTTCAGTCCTGTAATGTGCAAAGGTTATTTTATGAATCTCACTTAATTAAAACAGGAATGAAACTCCAGCAGCCCAAGATAAAGATGCATATACTACCCTCAGTCACAAAGATTCAAATCCACCACAAGAGACACATGTATTTATCATACAACATAAACTGCACTGCTACAGTAAATGTCAACTTGATTTTATCCATTATGGGCTCACGAGGAACATTTCAGCAAACAATATTTGGGAGATGCCGCAATGTACCACTGCTGGAGTAAAAGACGTGAGTGTGATGTTCCTGGCTGTTCAACATACAGTACAATAAACTGTATATGAATGGAAATAACTCAAGTTGTGGTAAATGTTATGGGACTGTGACTGGTGAAGGACTGAGTATCTCGGAGCTATTGTGAACTGGATATTTGTAGTCAAGTTCAGAGTCAAGTGAATGTCTGTGAGTGATGTGGCTTATAGCTAAGTCAATGTAGATATGAGTAAAGTGGTGGCTGCTGAGCGAGAGGCTGATTCTCAGTGTGATGTGCTGGTGAATGGAGAGACCTGAATTAATGAAAAACTTCAAGAACTTTTGTGTGGTAAAAGAAGGGAGGTAAATGTGTATGTGAATTACCAAAAGCTCACCTGCAGCAATCTGAGTGGCAATGACAAGCATGTCAGGTTGCTCCAGGACCACCTGTGACATTCCATCATCACTACATGCTGACACATCTGACCGTGGTGAGTGAGCAATCAGGAACTCATGCAAGTCACCCTGGGAAGATACGATAAAAGTCTGTATATAGTATAAGGTACACTATAATGTAACAATGAGCCTCTCCAGTACTCTGTAATAGCAGCTGGATTTTCCACAATACTGTATGCAGCTAACAATCATCTGATAAGAGGATATCACAGTACTGTACAATACAATAAATATTACCAGAATAAATCTAAATCTTAGCAGGGGATAATATATCACTCAGGTACATGACACTAGATTAACCTTACTCATAAACAGTACAGTATTTGGAATACCAACTGAACAAGCATGCCACGATCGTCAAGACAAAATACCAACAGGTTAAATTAACATTAACTGCCATACCTCCCTGGCTGCTTATATCGTCCATCAACACCACACTCTACAACTGATGCAAAATAATTTTTTATGCCTATAGTTAATGAAAAACTCAATATTAATTTCAGTATCAGTACAATAATAGTACTGTACTGTTTTCTCATATCCAACTTTAATAAACAACATCAGGCAATAAGGCTGTAAACTGTGCATTACTTTAACGAGTAAAAACCAAGGGGTTTTCTAAGCTGAATAATATCATTTAATATTAGCAAAACTAAACAGAAGACATTTTGGGGCTTTAGGAGGTCAAATAATATTCCTTCAGCATAAGGATCTCTCCCAGGCCAAAAAAAATCTAGTTAGCTAAAATAAAAGTAAAATTAAATAAAAGATATCCTAATCTAGTTAGACTAGATCAGATATCATACAGCTACAGTATACCACAATAAGTGATCAGATCATGATACCGCAAGCTCCCTTAGATTGCTTTTTAAAATATAGTGGACATTACTACAGCATTTGCTTATGAAGACACATTCAGGACAACATTATCAATGAATCACTGCTTAACCTATTGAAAACAGCTGTCAGAATGTAAAGGAGCCACTTGACAAATAATACTAGGTACAGTATATTATTATTTTAGTATTACATAAACATACTAGTGGTAGGTGGGGGCGCTCACCATCCGCTCAATGAATGTAGTGATGCTCTTGGGTGACTGACCTTTCATCTCTTCCTTCCTCCTTTCCTTCCATCCTCTTCTGTCTTCTTTCGTTCATTCTTTCCTCTTCCTTATTCTTACGGGTGACTCTACACTCCCTCTTGTGTCTTATTTCCTTCATTCTTTCCTCTTCCATCTGCCTATGGGTGACTCTACACTGAGTGACAAGCCAAATGGTTTCCTGTACACCAGGAAACCATTTACTACGCAGGGTGGTAACCATAAATCCAAATTATGGTGCCTTGTGGTTTAGTGAGTAATTAAGACGCTCCCATTGGACTGACGCGGTGCAGGTTTATATCTATGGGATGGTTGGGGTTTATTGCTCACATATTACCACTCAGGGATGAGTGAGACTGGTCGCTCTCATCTTAAATGTTAGGACCAACTTGCCTAGCCCTGGGCACCTACGCTCCTCATGGGGCAACTCAGAATTAGATGATGATGATGATGATGATGATGATGATGATAAACATACTTTCACAGGTTACGAAAACTGACTACATGAGATCAATATTTCAAACCTGGGTATGAGCACACAGTCTGTGGAAATACATCCAAATTTAATAACTTACCAAAAAGTACTTGGTTTCCAGCAACATCAATTTTGGTGATTTCATTACATTGCATTACTGTAGAGATACCATACAATTATTTCTCAATCCACTGGGGGTAAAAACTGAATTAAAAATTTTGCTTTTAGGGGACTGGAAAACAAAGTTTTCAAGTTTTCAACCCTGACACTGAAATGGAGAAAATTATACCATAGTATTCCTCAACATAGCCACATTTTCTGTAAAAGTCCTGTAGCCCTAGTTCCATTTTTTCCTTAAAAATGAAAAAATTATTTTTCATAATGAATTTTTAGTGCACTTGCCTGAAAAAATCTCCACTTTCTCGAAATATTTTTTATACCAAAAATTTATTTTACTGTCTGGCTAATTTTGATTACACCTGCAGATTTAGTGGTTTACATACCAACAAAACAGTATCTGGCAGATCCATAGAAGAAGTATTCTCCTCTAAGTAACCAGCATTTGGTCCCCTTAATCTGTTTATCTTATTAAATAAAACTTAGAAAAATTGTGCCTAACCAAGCAGCAATCATACACCTAACAGAAAGTTCTCACCTGTGACATGTGTTCAAACAACATGCACATGGGCTCCTCCTTCATGACCACACCCAAGAGGCACACTATATTAGGATGACGAAGGTCAGTCATCAGCTCAACCTCACGATGAAAGTCTTGTCGTGTCTTTGCGGTTGCATTTTCCTTAAGGGTCTTGATGGCTACTAAGACTGAGTTACCATCAGGACTAACGCCTTGTAGTTCACCTTTGTATACTTTTCCTACAAAGGGAAAAAGAAAGGAAGTGGGAAATCAGTTCATTTTAAAATATAATTTTATCATATGGTGTAAATTTACATAGAATTACAGTAATCCCTTGGTTATCACACATAGTGGTAACTGGTACCGAGCATGGCATGTGGTAACGAAACTGTGCGATAACGAAAGAACATAAACTACGGGATTAATCCTAAATGATACCAGGCATCCCAAATGCAAGCCTAAATATTCCCTATTACAATAATTCGGACCCATTAACTACATACAATACACACTGGTATGTTAAGTATCAGAAATGCACATAGGCATGGTTCGGTTAATAGAAAGTGATAAAAAGGGCACAATGATGGAACATACACCAAAGAGAGAGTTGGGCTGAGCTTGAGCTAAGTTGTCCTGAGGCTACAGAGTAGAAAGTGAGTGATCTCCACCACTTGGAATTAGGCTAACTCTCATCTTTGAATCCCTCAAAGCCATCAGAAACCAAAGACACTGCACCATCACTGTCAGCAGAAACCAACTCAAGTGTGCGATAACGATGTTTTGAGCAGAAATGTGCGATAATGGAAGAAGTGTAGATTTTTATCCTGCAGTGATAACGAACACCAATATAACCAAGTGCAAAACAATCAAGGGATCAACTGTATCTAGTGACATGAACAATATTCTAAAAACTTTCTACATAACTAAAATGTATGGTATCTACACACTGACAAGTTTCAACTGACATGAGGAAACATATTCTAATATGCTTATTTCAGGATATTACACTGAACACCTCTGTTCATCAGCTCTTATTTTGGCACTGACTCCTTTCAGGGTCTCTCTTGTTGCTGCAATGCAGTATCTCTCTCACTCTCAGCTGTTGTCACTATCCTGGTCACTGCTCTTCTGAACTTTCTGACTACAACTCTTCATTTCATATCAAGACTGTAAAACTATTACCTGCCTATTTGTAGATGTCTGTCTATCTCATCTGTTCTTTGAAAATATGACATACTGTGTCCATTTCTACTTTATAACTATATGCCCTTTATACACCAGCTGTTGTAGTTATTGTGGCCTCTGGCTCATCTGAACATACATCCAGTGCACTGCAGGTTGAAGTTGTCCTCCTCCTGCAGTCCACCATCCTCCTTTCATGGGACAGGGAGAGGTGAGGGATATTTGTATGACTGGGTAACAAATTTGCCCAGTTACAATAGTGCCACTGCTTGAAGACATCACCCTCCAGCTCCATACAGTGTTTACTTCTAAATAACTAACATACTGTACTGAACTTGTTGACTTACCAAAGGCACCCTCCCCCAACTCTTGCATGAATCGAACATTGGCCAGAGGGAATTCCCGTGCTCGCAGCTGCTGTTGTTTAGGAAGGAGTGCATTTAGCTCTACTGTTTTGGCCTTGGGAGAGGGCTGTTTAGGGAACTTTGACTTATGCCTCATACAAAACACGACAATCAGCAAAATCAGCACTCCAGCTGCAATAATTGCTGCCACAAGAATGTAAATCCATGTGTTGTCATCTGAAAAGGGAAAGAAAAATGTCTTGGCAATTTTTCACATATTAGTATGTATATATATTAAAGCTATTGTATGTGCTGCCAACTGCATGGTATACAAATTCCTTGCCTTCTCTCACTTGAAGTGATATTAATTGTCATCATATATTTCCTGAACACCAGGAAACCATTTACTACGCTGGGTGGTACTCAATCTATCTATCTATTGCCAGATGCCTTAATCTCGTAAGGGGTGGCCACAAACAAACTGCCTCCATGTCGCTCTGTCCCCCGCCATTTCACTGCCCTGCTCCCAGCTCACACCCCCCTCTCTCATATACCTCTCCACTCCATCCCTCCATCTCATCTTTGGCCTCCCCCTCCCTCACCCCCCCTCCACCTCACTCACATACATTGTTCTTGTTAGTCTCTCGCTCTTCATCCTCTCCATATGGCCAAACCACCTCAATGTGTTTCTCCTAACGCTTCCTATCACATCTACATCCACACCACAACGTTCCTTCACATCCTCATTTGTCAGCCTGTCTCTCCATGTGACTCCACAGGCTCTCTCAAATAACTCATTTCCACTGCTCTTACTCTTGACTTCTGTCCCTCCAACAAGGTCCAAGCTTCACTTCCATACATTAAAGTTGATATCACAATACTGTCACGTAGTAACTTTTTCACTTCCATGCTCACTTCTCTGTTTCTCATCACTGCTTTCAAGAAACCAGCAACCTTTCTTCCTTGTTGCACCCTTTCGAGCACTTCACCCTCTAAACTTCCATCCTTACTCATCACACTACCCAACTACTTAAATGCACTCACATTTTCCATTTTCTTCTCATCCAACCTCACTGTACATTCACTGACTTCACTTCTCTAGGAGACCATAACTTTACTCTTTCCTACATTGATCTCCGGATCCCATTTCTTACACACTCTTCCAAACTCATCCACCAAACCTTGCAGCTCCCTTTCATCTTCACTTAACAACACAGCATCATCTGCAAACAACAGTACAGGGAGTTTCCAAACACTGCCCTCTCTCATTAGGGCTGCTCCAACATCCACTGCCCTACCTTGTACTGTATCTCTTTTATAACCCCATCCATATACAGACTGAACAACTATGGAAACATGACACATCTCTGTTTCAATCCAACCTTCAAGTAGAAAAATTCAGTTGGTTCGCTATCCACGCACACTGCAGCCTTAACACCCTCATACATACTCTTCACGGCATTCAACAACTTCCATCTACTCCAAATATTCTTAATACTGTACTTTCCACAATCCTTGTCTATCCACCCTGTCATATGCTTTCTCCAAATCCAAGAAGGCTGCATACAACTTACTTTTCCACTAAAGATCTAAGAATGAATATCTAATCTATACAACCTCTTCGCTTCCTAAAATCACCCTGTCCTTCTCCAACAAAATCCTCTGTTATTTCCCTAAATCTGTCAGTAAGTATCCTACCATATACTTTTTTCTTATTACACTAAGAAGACAAATGCCCCTATGATTACCACACACTTCTTTTTCTCCTTTTCCTTTGTACTAGGGAATAATTATACCTGACTTCCAATCCTCCAGGACTCTACCTTCCTCCCAAGCCAATCTGCACATCTTCCACATCCATTCTACTACTATCTCTCCCCCATGCTTCGGCATTTCACCACACACTCCATCAATTCCTGGGGCTTTCCCCATTTTGACTTTCTTCACTGCTTCCACAACTTCCATCCTACTGATTTCTTCCTCTCTTCTCACATCCCTCCTTCTCCCAGCCACTTATACTGGCATTACTTTCATTCTCTATGTTCAACAATTCCTTAAAGTGTTCTCTCCATCTGCTCACTTTTTCTCCCTTCTCCACTAGTAATCTATCATTTTTATCTTTCAATCCCCGCCTAACTTCTGTGCCACCCTATCTAACTCTCTTTACCTCTTTCCAGAACATTTTCTTACATTCCCTCCAATATACAATTTCCTTCCAAATTCTTCATCCACTCTCCTCTTATTCTCTCTTACTAACCCAGACTAACTTCTTTGCCACCCTATCTAACTCTCTTTACCTCTTTCCAGAACATTTTCTGACATTCTCTCCAATTTACAAATTCCTTCCAAATTCTTCATCCACTCTCTTCTTATCCTCTCTTACTAATCTTTTCACCTTGCTCTTCCTCTCTACATACAGTATAACTCTCTCTTCCGTCTTTAAACTTCTTCCACACCCGTTTCTCATCCACTCACTATATGCTTTCTTCTTTTATGCCACAGCCTGTCTCACCTCTTCATTCCACCATGCTGTTCCTTTCACCCCAATTCGTCTTCTCTTTACCTCACAAACCACATCACATGCTGCACTGATTTCTTCAGTGAATATCTTGCACACACCTTCCATGTCCCCCATCTGCTCCAATCCATATTTAAGCAATCGCTCCTCCACTTCTCTCTTATATTCTGCCTATTTTTAATCCTCTTGTAACCTTTCCACCCTCCTTGCATACACAGTGCACCCCCACATAAAGCAAACTCACACAGTGCGAATCACCTACAATGCGAGGTCAACCCAGAAAATGCTTATTCTTATCGAATGAGAAATCTGCGAATCGAACTTCCCAACGTGCGAATTGGCTGTATGATTCCAAGGCAAAAATGGACTTCCCGCCATTACTGCAAGTGTCGGGCTGGACAACGCAAGTCAGTCACACGCAGGCAGGTGGCTGGCAAAGAGCCAGATTCAAAATGGCCGGCAGCTGGCCAGCTATCTGCATGCCATCTACTGACTTTCCTGGGTAAACAGACACTTCTCCTCTATACTGCCGCGAGAATGCATGTTGTACCTTGCAACCCATGGTCTATTTTAGCATCATAGCAGTACCCACCTGTTCATAACGGTCTCAGCTGTCGGCTTTGAAGACTCTATGCCACCTCCAGGAGACCTCAGCAGTGACAGTGAGAGTGACAACAGGGTAAGAGTAGATGCTCCAAGCCTCAGATACCTACCCCCATCCCTTCTTAACAAGCCCAGAAGTTACTTAAATAAAGGTACATGGTGTTCTATTTGCTGTTTTATTTGTTGGTCCAACTATCCAACTAGAAGTACTTTTAGACAAAGTATTAGCAGGGTAGAGTAGGCTGGAAGGGGACCCGAAGACCAAGCCCTGGATGGGCTGCCCATCATATACCATTTTCCCCATAAGTTCTTTGGTTCACACAATGCGAAATCATAGAATGCGAGGGTTTCTGCCACCCATCAACTCGCACTGTGTGAGTGTGCACTGTACTACTTCCTTCTGTCCTTCCTTTCTTCTATTTCTCCATTTCACTTGGACCTCGATTCTCACCACCACCTAGTGGTGGTCAGAAAGTCCACTCCCCTAACCTCTATATGCTCTTGCATCCATTACATACCTTCTCATCCTTTCATCCACACACACATAATCAGTCATTGCCTTCCGTTCATTCAGTTCAACACCCACCCTATGGATTATTTTGTGCCTGAAGAGGGTATTGGCTATCACCAACCCCTTCCCAGTACAAATGTCCACTACAGCACTGCCATTCCCATCTATCTCAGCAGGCACATCCCATTCACCAACTACTCCATCCACCTTCACATTCCCTTCTTTACCATTCATATCGCCAATCAAAAACACTCATTCCTTTCATACACTTCCATGCACGCTTCCACATTTGTCCAGAGCTCTTCTCTCACTCTGCTTGCACGATCTTGCGTTGGCGCATACTTGCACACAATCACCCACATTTGTAGTCTAACTTTCAATCTTACCCACAAAATCCTTGAGCCAACTGATTCATACTCTCTTACATTCTCCTTCCATTTGTTACTCACAACAAAACACGCTCCATCTTTTGCCCTCTCATTCTCACCTACTCCTGTGCATATACCCCATCCACACTCCCATTCTCTCAAACTCTCACCTTTCCATTTAGTTTCAGTTAATCCACATACATCCATTTTCGCACCCTCAAGCACCTGAACAATCTCTCTCTCTTTCACTTCATCATTTGCAACCCTTACATTCCACATCGCAATCTGTATCATGTCCCTTGTTCAGTCCTTAGTCGTCATCCTTTGGTCAGTCCTGGTCTGAGGCTTCTTGTTCTTATTTTCAGTTAGCTGTTTTCCGGGAAGGGGCACTAACCCTCTGCCAACCCACCTGCTGCCAAGTAGGGAACATGTGTTGTTTGGTTATAACGTTACCACCCAGCATTGTGAATGTTTTCTTGGTTTACAGGAAATCATTTGGCTTGCCACTCAATGTAGAGCTACCCTAAAAACAGAGTACCACTACACTAAGTGGGTGGATGATGGGCATCCCCACCTACCACAAATGCACCCACCTACCACAACAGTACAGTACTGCCTAGATATCATTGACGTGTGGAGTTACATTCTAACCACAATGATAATTCACTGTAATATTATGGTGCAAATATTCTGTTTTCGTTCAAGCATTTCACCATTTAAGAATGTGAAAAAGGGTTATGGCCGTATTTTAAAAAAATAATCATCATTCCACCTTTAGTTCATATCTACAAAGGTGGTTAAGCAAGTGTTAGAAGACTTATACAATTCTAAAGTCATTGGGTGAAAGAAATATTTCCTACTCTCATCTTAAATGTCAGAACCAACTTGCCTAGCCCCGGGATCCTACGCTCCTCATGGGGCAATGTAGGATTGGATGATAGACGGATGGATGGATGGATACTGATACTCAGCCAATTCTGATATGATTCTAATTATCAGATAATTTTCTCCTCCAGATACAGATACTGATACTAACTGGATTTTGCATGCCATTTGACAGCACTAGACAAGGGTTTGGCATTTTGTTTTAAATCTTGACAATCTACAGAATGACAATCTGACAGTGTATGTGATACAACCTTTTCACTGTGCCAGTGCTATGGTACAGTACATCCTTCAACTTTGCGAACTTTAACTTTGTGATTCACCAATTTTGCGAAGTAGTTCCAAAGTCATGTATTTTTTAACATTTATGAACTTTGCGAATGATTACACACTTTGCGAGGTCGAGTAGTGGGAGAGTCGTCTTCCAGCACTACTTTGCCCCCCCGAGTAATGACGTCATGGTTCATTGGGCGTACTGAGCCTCCTAGTTCAGTGGTCTGCCGCCCCGCCACGTTTGTTTGCACCTGTTTCCAACCAAGGTCACTGACCCTCACAATTTCGTGGTGCTCCTCGCAATACCCCAGCAGTCTAACCTTGCACGAGTGTTATCATGGTGCCAACGGGTAAGAAGAACAAGAAAATAATTTTTGGGACGAAACTGAAAATGATTGAAAGGAAAAAAGCAGGTGAAGGTAATTCTGTTATTGGTCAGGAGTTTGGTGTTGGTGAATCGACAGTGAGAATGATTTTAAAGAACAGTGAACAAATCAAGCAATCAGCGAATAATTATGAAATTTGATGGTAGAATGCTTGTGGACAACAAAGAAGTGCTAATAAAAATGGAAAGATATCTTGCTCACTACATTCAAAGAAAGGAAAAGGATGGGCTCCACATAAGGGAGCAGGCAAAGATATTCTATCACACATGCCTTAAAAAAGCCATTAATCCTCCAACAAAACCTTTCAAGGCATCCAATGGGTGGCTATGCCAGTTCCTCAAAAGGAAGGGGTTTAAACACATCAGGTTCAGTGGCGAGTGAGGCAGTGCTGACTACAAATTGGTCGGCTTCACCCCAAGGTAAGCACTTTTTCCCACTCTCTCTCTCGACTCTGCCTCTTAATTTTACGATGATAAATGAAACAAACATGAACTGATGTACTGTACAGTAATGTTAATAAGAAAATATCATAGGCAAGAAACATTTAAAAGAAAAAATGCATTTACACTAATGTGAAGACTGGCGTGTTTATAGGACTGGAGGCGGGGCGAGGCTTGGCTACTGTGGCCCCGCGGGGCCTACGTCATCACTATCACTGTCGGCAAATATTTCCACACCTTGCTGTGTTTTTTCTGCCTCTCTCATGAATCCCTCAAAGTCAGAATCGTCACTGGGGTCATCAGAATGAAAAAGGTTAGGGATGCTAGGATCGCTGGCTGCTTGGGGAGGGGTGGCAGGACGGCTGGTCGATGGGGCAGGGTCTCTTGGGCTTCTCTTGAATTTTGTGATTAGAGACTGCTTCCTCTTGTTAACCCCATCTCTGTGGAGGTCAGCATAAAAGCGAAATGGCCGAGAATTAACGATGCATAACCTGGCCAATATTCTCACCGTCATTGACCAGCTGAAAAAAACATCATGAACAATGAATGACAATTTAGGGCTCAGCAAGCATGCCACGGTGTTGACAGGGCTCTTCGGTTTTATGCTGACCTACACAGAGATGGGGTTAACAAGAGGAAGCAGTCTCTAATCACAAAATTAATGAGAACCCCAAGAGACCCTGCCCCATCGACCAGCCGTCCTGCCACCCCTCCCCAGGCAGCCAGCGATCCTAGCATCCCTAACCTTTTTCATTCTGATGACCCCAGTGATGATTCTGACTTCAAGGGATTCATGAGAGAGGCAGAAAAAACACAGCAAGATGTGGAAATATCTGCCAACAGTGATGGTGATGACTTAGGCCCCGCGGGGCGACAGTAGCCAAGCCCCGCCCCGCCACCAGTCCCATACACCAAGACAATCTTCACATCAGTGTAAATGCATTTTTTTTTTTTTTATGTTTCTTACCTATGATGTTTTCTCATTAATATCACTGTACAGTACATCAGTTCGTGTTTGTTTCATTTATCATCGTACAATTAAGAGGCAGAGTCGAAAGAAAGAGTGGGAAAAAGTGCTTACCTTGGGGTGATGTCGACCAATTTGCCTTTATTTCATATATTTAATTGTTTGAATTTTGCGTATTTTGATTTTGCGAGGGTTTTTGTCGACCATATTCTCGCAAAATTGGAGGAAGCACTGTATTTGCTGCCGACAGTCTCCACCTTTTGTAGCTAGCTATTTTTGCTTTCCTTCCACTCTGAGTCCTACATCACCTTATATTTCAGTGGGAACTAGGTCAAGAAGCTCCTGCTGCTGATGATGGTGAAAATGTATTCAAAAGTGTCTGGGTAGGAAAGCTAAGGTTATGGGTGGTGTTGTGAGGGTGCTGACCAGTAAGAAAGGAACAGTTAAATGGCAAAATTTCATATAGTTAAGGTTATGAGTGGTGTTGTGAGGGTGCTGACCAGTAAGAAAGGAACAGCTAAATGGCAATATTTCATATAATGGATCAACAACACATCCCTGTACTTACTGCACATGGGAACAACGCATTCTTCCTTCGAAACAGAGTGTTCGCCTGCCACAAAGCACCAAGGCTGAGATTCAGAACCAGCTGGATTTCGGCAGTAGTTGTGGCCACCAATGAGCTCTGGGTAGTCCGCGGTGCGCATATAAAACTGGTTCTGGCTCCAGGGTTCACAAATACGGCCTGATACAGTGCGACTCTCTGTTCCTCGATAAGTCTCGCCATTCCTCTTGTAGCACTTCTCATCTGGAAAACAACACAAGATTATGTTTAGATGCAATGGTGAGGAAGTGATTAATACCAATAAATGACCTTTACTCTCCTGACTTGGCAAATTAATGTGAAAAAAATATGCTATAGCTATGTTGTGTAATAATGCATGTGTCAGCTTGAAG
>JAGKTI010004405.1:0-13291 GCA_018397915.1 Birgus latro
GAGAGAGAGAGAGAGAGAGAATCAAGTACAAAAACTCGTGTATGTGTGTGTGTGTGTATAATATATATATATAATATATATACTGTATATATGTATGTATGTGTGTGTGTGTGTGTGTGTTTCCATAAATACCAACTTTCTGTTAAAATGGCTGTTTCCAGAGATTTTTACTAAATATTTTCCCAACTTCGTATTCATAAGGCATTCCTTACATGCAGTAGGCAGGTTTTCTGTATGGATGCATGTACCAGCAACCAGAAGATTATATGCTTCTTTTCAAGTTTCCATCTGTAGAGCACCTGTGAACACGTAGGACTTAGTAAACAAAACTAATCTGTATATCTACCTATCTACAAATGCCTTAATCACATGAGGGGCAGACACAAAACCACCCCCATCTCACCCTGTATTCTGCCATCTGACTACCCTCTCTCCAATTCAATCCCCTCTCTCATATACCTTTCCACTTCATCCTTATTCTGCATCTGACTACCCTCTCCAATTCACACCCCGCTCTCATATACCTTTCCACCTCATCCTCCCCCACCACCCTAAACCTCACTAACACTTTCCTTGTAAGTCACTTATTCACCATCCATTTCACATGGCAAACTCACCTCAGAGTTTCCCCTCAATGTTTCCTAGCACATCCAGACCAATATCATAGTGCTCCTTCACTTGAGGTTTACAAGTAATGTACATTAAACCCGTTGAATCCAGGTGATATCCTTTACAGCGAAATATTGCTGCTACCAGTCTATCCTATGCACCATCGAATACTTTTAAAAATAGAATAGTCAGATACAGCCTGACAGAAGGTCTTCAATACAACAGGCCTTTCCTAACCCATGCCAACCTGTAGAACTCATGAGGCACAATGGAGGTCTGCTTGGGCGAAGGTTCAAGACTCACAAGAGATACAATTTACACTAGTGACTTGGGGAGATTAACTACTTTACAAAGATTCAGCCCAGCAACAGTTCAGTTGAATTATCATGAAGCAGCCAGAATAATCTTAAAAGGACATGATCTGCATTCAAGTGTCAATCTATCAAATCACTGCTATAATTTCTTACTGAATACTATATTTTGGGATAATATTAAAACAAGAATTAGGCTACTGATGATATACTATCAATACAGAGCTTGTTGGAATTGCATGTCAGCAATAAGTACTGATGGATGTCATATGTAAGACATCAAAACTGGTTTATACCAAAATCATTGGTATCACAATTATAAACCGTCCCATACTTTACTGTTCTATTTATAATTTAAAAAAAAAAATGTAGGCACCAAAGAGCAAGTTACTTTCAAGGAAAGGATAACCAGCCACAAGCACCTCAGCAACTTTACACAGGCAATTAATTCGAAGCTAAGCTGCTCATCCCAAATATAGCAAGGATGACCAAACCACAAGCATCTGGGCAACATATTCGTTTCGTTTTTTAAGGCTGCAACATGCTTGCATGTGTCGGCCTTTTTGGAATTGGAGCGTGCAGCATTTTTTTTTATGACCGGATGCCCTTCCTGATGTCTACCAATGACCCTTGGGTGGATTCGATCCTCCAACCCTACGGCCAGAGCGGAGCGCTCTAACCCACGGCTGCTATTGTGAGAAATTAATTCCAACATACTCAGATTTGGACTTCATGTGTCTCATTCAGTTGCAGTACCTTTCTTAAGTCCACCATGTGTCTATTTGTTAGTTATGTGGTTGCTGGACAGACACAAACGTTACACACCAGAGTGAACTTCTGTTCCTCCTGTATAGGTTACATTATCCTCCCACCCACCAGCTCCTTCTTCACGTTGTTGCCTCTGGTTAAAAGTTTCTGCGTGGAAAATCCATCCACTCAATCCTGTGAAATTATGACCATTTGGGATTAAAGCAATTACCATAAGTAACCTAAAGTATCCTTCATCTCAAATGCTTTACTCCTCCAGGGAATCCCCCCTAAGTTAACCATGACAAATGCCTCCAAACTACTTTGTCCTCATATACAGTACCTCTCCCCAGCTTTCACTCCCTTACATTTGTCAGCGGTAACATTTTCACACAACATCCTCTTCAACACTAAAATATCTTGTCTTCTGGGCTACTAACTCTCTTGCACTACTGCTCACCATTTAAGCGTAAATTCTTTCAATTTCAACCAAATCCAGATGACCTTGGGGTGACAAAAAAGTCCACTAACGTTCTGGTGCTGCTGGTTCTGGTCGCTCTGGCTGCCATGCTGCTAGCTGCTTACACACATCCTCTCAGTCTCCAGCCCCATGGGTTCACGTCCAGATGACCCTGGAACAAAATACAACAACAACAACACGTCCACTCCAGACATCCCTCGCTTAATTACACATTTATCATTCAACGATGGGGTTGGAACACGGGTTATATTCCTGTAGCTGATCCTTTGCAGATTTGTGTTAATGCACATCCAAAATGGCCGACAGAAGGGTTCATAATCTAACTTAGGTTGGGGTATAGTGACAAAAACCGTCACATAATAAGCAAAACATGTTGTGGAAACCCAAAATAGGCAGATTAAACAACATACGTTAACCTAATCAAACCTTGTAGACGCAGTATACTCCCTAGCACAGCATAATGCACAATCATTGTTATCATAAGTAAAGTGCATTTCTATCATAATTCCATGTTGGCTAGCAATGGCTCACAGCTCTCACTATTGCATTTCATGTACTTGATCACTTTTTTCACTACAGATTCACTAACACAGCAGATTCAGGGTCGCACAATAAACCATCACATGCACTATGTAAGGTACAAGTATGCAGACCAATACATTAGCCAACAGCCACGCCAGTTCAAATGCAGTTGTTTTCAACTTCTACCTCTTTAAAGATTCTTTCACTAATTCACTATAATGCACAGATCACTTCATCAGAATTAGGAAACACTGCTACATGATCATGAACTGATGGATGGTGATGGCCCAGTGTGTGTGTACTTGACCAATCCTTCCTCACTCTTTTCCTATCAAATACGGTATTGCGCCAGTCTATCAATCACCATATGTCAACCAACAGACTCGTCTTCGCACTCTCAACTAATCTGCACCTTGTACGATCACTTGCAACCAATGCATCTGAATTCCATTTCCAGTCCTCTTCCATTCTCAAAATCCATCGTTCCTCTGACTTAATCCAACCAACTTTTGCCCACTTCAGTCTGTATCTCAACTATTTTTTGCAGTTATCTTCCAATCATAACTTCGTCACTCTTTACCAGTCCTTAAACAAGGCAGAGTTGAACTATGCTATGATAGAGCAGGAAGCGCTGAGCACTGTTTACGGGTTGAAGGTGAACAGACCACTTATCTTGGGTTATGAGATATTGATTCAGACCGATCATCGACCTCTTACTTGGTTGTTTAATGTTTCTTCTTTCTCACAACCAAACCGTTACCCTATTTTTTCATCTTTTCACCCAATAATTTTTTCTGTTATAATTCAAAAACAATGCTTGCCATCTATCTCACCATCCAGATACACCTTTCCCAATGTTCTAACTATACCTTCCATTCTCTCCTGAACAAACGTTCCCTTTCTTCAGCAATCTTATCCATTCTTTCTGCCATTCATACCATCACATCTCTCTCCTGCAAATTCTTGTCTTTCATTGCCAACCTACCAAGAGGACTCTACTTAAGGGTAAGCCTGGAATAGGTGGAGGAAATGGTGGGCCCCAACTTCAGGATAAACCCAAAGAAAGGAATAACAACTGGGAGATCAATTTCAGGATGGAAGACAGCAGAAAAGAGGAGCGAGCAACCCAGGGGGTTTCCACCTCGCAGGTTCCACGGGTCAGAGCCGAACCTTTTCCGTTTATCCCTATTGGTTACACGGTACTCAGAACGACCCCTACACTCAAGTGGACAATCGAGAACCCACTCCAACCTACTGATCCCCAATCCGAGAACTATCACCCCACAGCAGCACCACCCGAACCCAGTCCACCCCCATTTACATTAGTTTTGGACCCTGATGAGGTGTGATCCTTACCCTTCATCTCTCTATTTATCTAAGAACCAATCTTTATCAGCCACTCATTCATCTTCTCCAATTAACCAGTCTATTTCCTAACCAATCAATTTAGTACCTCCTCGTGAAATAACGAGATCTACTAACCAATTCCCCCTATCCCCACTCACACAAAGCCGTTTATCATTCAATCCATTCCAATCACATACTGCCTTAATTTTTTGTGGTCAACCAAATTCTTCCAGAATCCTCTCTTAAATCTAAGCAATCCATCTTTCCTCCCATTTTCTCCCAATCATTATTAAGTCATTATTCTCTGTTCTACTTAACCAATCAAATCTATTCTTCCTTTCACTTTCTACCAAACAATCATTCATCGTCTCTTCCATCTAACCAATACAACCTCTCTCTCATTAACTTCCAATCACTCCTGAATCATTACCCTCACTTCCATCAAACAAAAATCCTCTCATTTACTCCCAAACATTTATTCCTGTGTCATTACTCTTTCTTTCACCTAACCAATTCATCATTCCTTTCGCATACTCCCAAACAATGATTCTTGAGTCATCCCTCCGACACCCAGCAATCCATCATTCCTCTCAATTTCTCCCAAATAATTATTCCGTTGTTGTGACTCTTAGCTAATTTGCTTTGTCCTAGCTCTCAGCCATTCAATACAAAATTAATCTCGTTCCCAATCCATCTGTGCTCAATCTGATCTATTATCCCCAAATACTCAAAAACTCCATAGCACTGACCTATCTCCCTCTCTTTACTAATCCCTTCAGCTCACCATCACAGTACTTTCCCAACTCCTCTCTCCAAACCTCCAGTTGCCAATCCACCTCTTACCTCCATGTATCCCCCCCCTGGCATTTTCCTTCATGCCAGTCTCTCTTCTCACTCTTATTAACCTTGGTCTCTTTTGTTTACTAAAGAGGATACATATATTAACGACTCTTACTTGGCGTACTTACAGCAAATATTCATGTATTGAAGACTTAACTTTTCCTGTAATGTATCTACACCATCCTTACCACAAAGTAAACTGCATCTTCCTCGCAGTTCATCTCCCTCCCACACACTTACTGGTATTTTCCTTCCCCCCCAGCATGACACTGAATTTCCTCAAAGCAGCACCTTCCTTGCGCTTATTTCAGCGCAAGTGGAACAGACAGTTTCATGTCTTTAAATCTTATTTTCTATGTTTACTTAACAAGACACTTACACTGGCTTATTTTGTAGCCTCATGGAATATAAAAAATTCTCTTTAATGATATTTTTTTCCCCCTAGCATTATTAAACAAAAATTTCATAATAATTTGTTTACTTTTAGCCTGGGGTAACGCAACACTATTTCCATACAGAAGCACCTAAACTTCAACATATTTTTTACACAGGTGGATCCTTTCTTTCGCTATAGTTACACTAACAATAACCCCTTTATTTACACTGAATGCTAACATATTTTCTACATTTCTGGTCGATGTCCAGGTTCTGCACATGGAAGCTACACTCTTCGTTTACTTAACAAGGCACTTACACTTTTCCTTATTTTCTAGCCTTATTCGATGTAACAAATGGCTTCATTCTTATGCTGTTTATACTGATTTACACTTATTTTCCATAATTATGTAACTCAATCTTGGGCACAATTTGGGATAAGTGGGTGCATAAAATATGTAGTGGTGTTAGGGACAGACTACGAGATAATGCTGATTTCGTGTGTGCAGTGTGTTGGGAAGTGTCAAGAGAACTCAATGCGTGAAAGGATTGATCTCGCTGGTGTCTTGGGTGCAAGTTTTGCTATCTGGGAAACATGTTATGTGCTGAAAGTAGAGCTGGAAATAGCTCTGTGGCAAGTGAAGGGAGTGGCTGGAGGAAGTTCAAGGAGGTGTTACCTCTCCTGACACTGAAAGGACTCTCCCTCTGTGCTCAGGGATCTTTGATCTTTGTATGCAGCTTGTGTTAGGAGCGTAACTAATGAGATCCGGGCAGCAGAGGAGGAGGAGGAGCATACTGTATTTGTTGGCTCAAACATACAGAAATGGCAACAATTAGATGGATGCGTAATGTCTATGAATACGGGGGGGGGGGGGGGGGGGGGGGGGGGCTAGGTTTACTCTTAATAAGCTGAGAGGAAGAATGGGGCCGGAATGTATTGGTGTTGTGATGAATAGGAATAGACAGAGATGGTTCTGGCATGTGGAGAGGATGAATGATGACAATGGGTGCGAAAAGCAAGAAGTATGAACGTCGGGGATAGTGTTGCAAGAGGTAGACCGAAAAAGACCAGACAAGGCCACAGAGTGTGACCACAGGGATAAGGAACTGAACCAGGAGGCTGCCAGAGATCGAGCAGCATGGAGAATGACCATTCGGGGCCAAGGCCGGCACATGCATGTTGAAGTCTTTATAAATGACACGAAATGATGCACCCTAACAAGCATATGTGTTTTCTGCACTCTAGTCAATAGTTTTTAACCGTCCACATCAGCGTTTGACGTGGTTTGGCTCCTACAACACCTGGATGTACTGGCATTTTTCACGTTAATATGTATCTCACAAACTATGCATTCAATCTGCAATTCACGTCTACCCCGTATTTGTAATTTTCTGTATAACAGATCTCTCGCTCTCTCTTCCTCTCAGTCACACCTTCCCCAATCCAATCTATAATCTACCCAAGTCTTGCAGATCTTTCTATGACCATAACTCCTAATCTCCTGCAACCAAATCCTCTCGCACATCAACCACTAAGTTTTTCCCATCTTGTCTCCCTGCCAAACATTCCTGCATCATTTAACTTTCCAAAACAATTTTGAATTCTTCTCTAGAAACTCTCCTCCTGATCTATCATTTGTCTTCACTTGTAACTACAGTATACCTTTCATTCCTTCCTGTCCAAATGTTCTCTCACGACCGATACAGCCTCTCAATCGACCACCTCTATCGTCCACTCTCCTTCTCTATTTTCATGAATATACCTTCCGCTCTCTTCTGCCCAATTACTCTTTTATCAGACCAAACAATCCCCCTCTACCTTCCATACCCTTTTTCTCACCTATAAGTTCAATTTCTCTCGACTAAACAATCCTTCAAAGAAAACATGCCAAAAGAACTCTACTTCAGGGTAAACTTTAGGATAAACCTGAAGGACAATCGAGAACCCATTCCAACCTGCTGATCCCTAACCCAAGAACATTCACCCCACAGAAGTGCCACCCGAACCCAATCCACCCCCTTCTACTTGGTTTTGCACCCTGATGAGGGGTGCTCCTCAGGCAACTTTCAGCTCCCTGTTCATACTCTGTACAAACTATAACTGGTTCTCTTCCAACCTTTCGTTAATCTTTCTTAAATTAATCTTTCCTTATTATCTCCTGACCAATCATTCCAGTCTCTCTTTCTTCTGACATCAATATCAATCAGGGCTGGGGTCAATTATGAACTGAATTGGAATTGATTTAAAAAAAAAATGTGAACTGGACTTGAGAAAAACATAAAAATAAAAAACGAACTGATAAAATATTTTATACTCTAATATCTGCATTCAAATTGTACAATAATTAACTTAGAGTATACTAAAACAGTACAATATACAGTTTGTTACCACACACACACAGACACAAACTTGAAACCTCATTTTCATTTCTTTCCATTTAATTAATGGTATTGGGTAAATTAAAACTAATTTTGAACTGAAAACATTTGTATTGAAATATCGACCATAATGAAGTCAACTGAACTGGAACTGAAGATTTCTGTTTACAAATGAATTGAATTGAATTGGAATTAATTTAAATTTTATTCTAAACTGGAATTCAAATGAATTGACAAAAATGAATTGACAACAGCCCTGATATCAATCATTCTAGTCTATCTCTCGCTCCTGACACATCTCTAATCTCTCTCTCGACATGTCCATATCAATAATTCCAGTATCTGGACAAATTTTAATAGCAGCATCTATCATATCAATCATTTAATTCTCTCCTTCACCTAACATCAATTTCAGTCATTCTAGTCTCTCTCCTGACATATCGAATGTCAGTCATTCTAATGTCTCTCCTGATATCAGTATCAACTATTCTAGCTCCTTTCTCATGGCATAACAACTTTTCTAGTGCCCTATAGTTAACACGCCATACCAGTCCTCATTCAATACAAACCTGTCAACAGTCCATTCCATTCCAACCACCCTGTGCCAAAACTTCTAGTCATTCTTCTCACTCCTCAATTCTCATTCCTGACCACGTCTTTTGTCCCATATCCCAAACAATCCAATAAAAAGTTATTTCAATCAACAAATTCATGCTCAGTCTATACATTCCATATGCAACCCTTGTTGTCCTATCCTCCACACACAGCTCTCTCTCTCTCTCTCGACCTACTAATCCTTTCGGTTCACGATCACTATCAATCCCTTTCCCATTCTTCTTTTTCCTCACTTCAAGCCCTCAGTTCACCTCATGCTGTCGTTTTATTGTTCTTGTGTTCTTCTATGCTGGTTTCTTGTTTCACTTATAAATTTTTATGCACTGTTTTGTGAAGTTGGTAGAATCACTCTTATAAATTTTTATGCACTGTTTTGTGAAGTTGGTAGAACTCTTTATGTATAAGGGTCTTTTAGCAGGGGAAGTCCCAGGAATTGATGGAGTGTGTGGTGAAATGCTGAAGAACAGGAGATATTGTAGTAGAATGGATCAGATTAGCCTGGAGGAAGGTCGAGTTCCTGGGCATTGGAAGTAGGTACAATCATTCTCCTGTACTAAGATAAGGGGGAAAAAAAGAAGTACAGCTATGTCGTAATCACAGGGGCATTTGTCTTCTTAGTTTAACTGGAAAAGTATATGGCAGGATAGTTACTGATAAAGTTAGGGAAATAACAGAGGAATTAGTTGGAGAAGAACCAGGAGGTTTTAAGTAGGGAAGTGGTTGTGTATATCAGATATTCATCAAAAGGTCTTTAGTGGAAGTTTCCAGAGACCAAAAAGTTTTATGTGCCCTTCATGGATTTAGAGAAAGCATATGAAGGAATGTGGAAAATGCTAAGAACATATGGAGTAAATGGGAAGCCACTGAATGCCGTGAAGAGTATGTATGAGGGTGCAAAGGCTGTAGTGCGCGTGTATAGTGAGTGAACTGAGTTAATTTTTCTATCTATTGAAACAGGTGTGTCATGTGTCCGTGGTTGTTCAATCTGTAAATGGATGGGGTTATAAAACAGATACAAGGTACGACACTGGATGTTGGAGCGGCCCTAATGAGAGGGCAGCATTTGGAAATTTCCTGTTCTGTTGTTTGCAGATGGCATTGTATTAAGCAAAGACGAAAGGGAACTGCAAGACTTGGTGAAAGACCCTGGGAATGCATGTAAGAAACTGAATTTAAAGGTGAATATTGGGAAGAATAAAATTGTGGTCTTCAAGAGAACTGAAGTCACTGAATGCACAGTATGGCTAGGTGGTGAGGAAATGGAAAATGTGAGAACCCGGTACATTTAAACACCTGGGTAGTGTCATGAGTAAGGATGGAAGTTTTGAGGATGAAGTGCTTGAAAGAGAACGACAGGGAAGAAAGGTTCCTCGTTCTTTAAAAGCAGTGATAAGAAATTGGGAAGAGAGCACGGAAGTAAAAAGGTTGCTGCATGAACTCTAACGTATGGAAGCGAACCTTGGACCTTGTTGGAAGGACACATCATGAGTAAGAGCAGTGGAAATGAGTTATTTGTAAGGAGCATGTGGAGTTACATGGAGAGACAGACTGGCAAATGAGGAAGTGAAGGAGTGCTGTGGTGTGGATGTGAAAACCGTTAGAAATACATTGAGGTAGTTTGGATATGTGGAAAAGATGGAGAGCGCGACTAACGAGGGAAGTGCACGAGCGAAGTGAAGTGAGAGAGAGAGAGAGAGAGAGAGAGAGAAGGCGGGGGGGATGGCAGGGGACAGAGCGACATATAGGCGATCTGTTTGTGGCCATCCTGTACGGGATTAAGGCGTCTGGCTTTATATAGTGTAATCTGAAAAATATTATGTACGAGTATTGCTTAGCGTAGAGGAGTTGTTTAGGTACGAGTATGAGCGCTGTTTGGCGTACAGAAAATATTTATGCATGACTGATTTTTAATGCATTTAGAAGAAATGTTATGAATGAGTGTTACTTGATATAAATTATACATTTAAGTATGAGTGCTGTTGGTGTAGTTAGAGGATTGTGTTTTGTTGTGGGTGTTTGGCGTAGTTATAGGAAATATGAGTGCTGTTTGGTATAATTAGAAAATATTTATTCATGAATAATGAAAAGTTTAGTTAGAAATATCATATGAGTGCTGCTTGTCAAGGTTGGAGGATACATTTAACTATGAAAGTTTAGTATAGTTGGAGAACATTTATTAGTGTTTGGAGGAATTAGAGGAAATATGTATCAGTGTTGCTTCTTGTGGTTTGAGGAAATATTAATGTACTGTGTATGAGTAAATGAAATCCAAGTGCCAGATGGCAAAGATCACGTGGCACTATGTTATGATTTGAAGGCATAGTAAAAAGTAGGGAGGACACGGCAAAAATATTCTGAAACTATCTGGGTGAAGGACATGGAATGCCAATGATAAGACCGTACACTATTTATGCCGTGAAACCAAATGCCTAACCTGATAGTAGAGGGAAAATAAAGGCCGGGAGAAACACGAAGTTATCAAGAGAGGTATTACAGAAAAGAAGAGGACAGTAAAGCTGGGTGGCAGAAAGGCCCCTTTTAGTCGCCTCTTAGGACAAGCAGGGATACTGAGGAAGTATTCTCCCCCCCCCCTTTCCCCAGGGGAGTATTGTGTATGAGTGTTGTTTGCTGCAGTCATAGAACGTATTTATGTACAAGTATTATATATGAACGTTGTTAAAAATAAGTATTATGAGTTGTCGTTCTAGTCTGAGGAAATATGGATTTTGGTGTAGGCTGAGGAAATAGCCTACTGTTTACATATTATAACAATTACTTTCACCGTACTATATTTTCATTACTTTTGAACCACTGCATTTTCCTTGCAGTTCCCATACACATATGTGGACTGGCTTTTTCAAGTCTACTCTTAAATGCTGTATATATAATGTATATTTTAATAACTATATTTACCTTAATGTGTTTTCATTCTTACCTTGAATTCGACTGCATTTTCCTTACAGGTCCCATAAACACACATGCACTGTCTTTTTCAAATTTGCTCTCATATTTACTCTCTTGCATAAAACTGATCTTCCAGAGAACCACCTTTTAATAACTTTATATTTACTGTAATGTATTTCCATTACTATGAACTCGACTGCATTTTCTTTGCCGTTCCTATACACATATACGCACCAACATTATCAAGTCTGCTCTTACATTACTTTTTTCTCCCCCCCCCCAGAATAAAACTGATTTCCCAGAGAACAACCACATTTACACTCCTACACAAACGGAACACTAACATTTTCACATCACCAATTTAATACCGTTTCTAGCCTTACTAAACGTACCAGTAACAGATTTTAGCATTTTTCTGCTTTATTTAGAATAAAACTCACAATTTCATGTTCACTTTCAAGCCTTACTGAACGGAACTCTGAATTTTCACACAGATGTACCATGCTTAAAACTTACTGCTCTCTCGAGTGATTTCAGAACTGGACTCCCATGAGAAGTGTTGTATGATGACTTAATGTTGATTGTGGGCAATGTGAGGGCAGAAGAGGAAAAATTTAGTCAGTTGATAGATGAAATGGGGTACAAAAAATTAAGCATGGACAAAACAAAAGTAATAACATCTTGCGCAGATGGCAGTACTGCATGAGGCGTGTGGCCAAGTGCAGTACAAAATTATATAAGATGAGGGAAAAAACTCCATTTTGTGCAGTGTTCGTGATAAGTGGATGTATAAGCGATGTGGTATTAGAGGTAGGCTGCAGGATAGTGCTGATTTTGAGTGTGCGATATGTAAAGGAGCATACAGGATGAAAGAGGCGGGAAATAATTCATTCGGCTCAAGTCTCTTCAGTGAATGAAGGCCAGAGGTGAGGGCAATTATCTCAAGAGATAATCCCTATTGGTGTAGGCGTAGTCTAATGGGGGAGACCAATGAATGACACACATGCAGCTGGAGAAGATCCCACCTTAGAAAGATGAAAATGAAGCATAATCTCCACTGATAAAGCTGGGTTGGTGCAGACCCCAAAAGACTATTTCAGTTCTGGGCAATTCTCATGGTCAAAGCCATCCAATGGGGCAATGTGGTTAACAAAAGCTGTTTCAGAGTTCAAGTTCACTACGGGTGGCACAAATCTATTATGAGACAAGCCCCTCAGTAAGCCAGAAACGATAGTAACTACTCCACTCTAAGAAGCAGATCCTGTTGTGACGGGAGGGTCATGTGGAAAACGAGAAATGATCACAGCCATGGGAAATGATGTGTACAAACAATACCTGATTGTGGTGTTCCAGGTGCAGGGATGTAAACAAGTACCCACACTGCACCCAACATGGTCAATGATCTGTTGACCAAGGAACATTCTCGCTACAGTTACAAGGTCGCTGAGGTTGACGTTAGAAGAAATTAGTCGTATCTTGACATATTGATGGGATCCAACAGCACTCCTTAGCCATGTTTGATCATGACGTACTACATACATTCATTCGGCAGTTAACTTCCTCTTACATCACACACGTAAAATTAAGATCTCCTGCCGCCAATATTTTCCATACAGGAAAGGCCATAGAGTTGAACAATATAACTATGGCAACAGGGTACCCTAATGAGAAATTCTCCCTGAGCTACCACTATATGCCTTGCTCATTTGAAGCAATGATCTTGTCTTTTATATATATCATCTTTTGATTCACAGATACATTCATCTGTATGACGTCAATTTTCAATAAATTGTAAAATATTTTAGTCATAAATATTTTAACGTACAGCCAAACTCATCTTGAAAGTGTTCAACAACCAACAGAAAAAAGCAATTTAAGGACACAGGTGGAACAGCACAATTCATTTATGAATAAAAGACAGACGGTAACAAGACACGTTTTAATGGTTAATATGAAAAATACAATGAGGGTATAATCTATGATGAAAGGATAATTTTAAGAATTTAAGCACTTGTTCGTATCAAACCAATATTACCTCTATCTTTCTCATTAAATACTGATATCCCCCCCCCACCGGGGCACAAATACTGGCATCGATTTTACTTTCATCATTCTCCGAATCTTGGGAACTGCTAGCATTTTCTGATTTATATTCTTTCCA
>JAGKTI010004405.1:18092-50814 GCA_018397915.1 Birgus latro
GTCCTATCTTTCCTTCATCCTCTCTTGTGCTTCAGTTCATTCCATTCAAAGCCCTATCCCATCTATTCAATCTCTGTCCACACTTTCTCTCTACCCGTAGTCCACAGGGTTGGTTTCCCAATAACTCCTACTATCTTCCACAATTCTTCATGGGTCTTTCATACTCCTGACAAACTTCTCTCTTGACTAAACTTACCTATTTCACTGTCACGACCATTTCTTCCTCTCCTATACCCTGACACTCATTCCAGCACATCCCATGAGTTCTTCCCCCTGACAAAGTTCTCTCTCTCTCTTGACTAAATCTTCCCATTTCACAAACATGATCATTTCTTCTCGTTCTATCTCCAAACACTCATTCCAGTACATATGACACTTCCAGGACAAGAAAAAAAAGGGCAAAACTACAGCAGTCCTAAAATATGCCAGAATCGTCCCGAGGCTGAAAAACAGTAGATACCCGATAAGAATAGGTTAGGTTAGGCTACGGTTAGTTAGATTAAGCCTGGTTAGTTTAGACTACAAATTAGGTGTTATTCAACTACGTACTAGTATCCTAATCATATAAAGTGTCTACTGTTTTCCATCCCCAGACAGACCTTTCATATTATAGTACGGGTATATTCGTCTCATTTCCTTGTCCTGGGTGTCATGGGCACACCAGACCAATCTCTCTGATCTCCCAACTATTTTTTTTTTACTCTCCCTATCAATCATTCTCTCCAGACCAAACTGTGGTCTCCCAACTAGTCTCTCAACTCCTACCAATCAAATCCTCCAGACCAACCAGTTGTCTCCCAACAAAACTCCTCCTGCCAATCAATGTCTATCAATCATTCCCTCCAGACAAATCTTTCTGGTCTCCCAAAGATTTCTAAACTTTTACTACCAATCATTCCCTCCAGACCAATCTGTGGTCTCCCAACTAATGCAACTCATTTCAATCAATCATTTCCTCCAGACCAATCTTTCTGCTCACCCAGCTAACATTTAACTCTTACTACCAATTATTCCTTACAGACCAATCTGGTCTGCAACCCAATCTCTCAACTCCTATCAATTTCAATGAATCATTCCCTGCAGACCAATCTCTCTGGTCTCCCAACTAAATTTCTGAACTTACTACCAATCACTCCAGACCAATCATTCTGGTCTCCCAACTAATATTTCATGACTTCCTACTAATCATTCCTCCAGACTAATGCGTCTGGTCTGCCACTAATCTCAACTTCTTACCAGTCACTCCAGACCAATTTTCTGGTCTCAATTTTTTCTTCACTTCCTACCAATCACTCATGCCTTGCAAATAATTTTTCTTGACTCATACCAGTCACTCCACACCAATGTTACTGGTCTCCCAACTATTTTTTATCGGTTCTTCCTATCATTACAACTCTTTCCCTCTCTCTGGTCTCACAACTAATGTCTTGACCTCATACCAATCACTCTAGACCAATCTCTCTGGTCTCCCACCTAATTGTCCCCCCTTACTCTTCCCATCAATCATTCCCTTCAGACCTATCTCTGGTCTCCCAACAAATCTCCAAACTCCCCCTACCAATCAATTTTGTTCAATCATATCCTCCAGACCAATCTGTGATCTCCCAACTCCTCTTACCAATCAAGTTCGATCAATCATATCCTCCAGACCAATCTGTGGTCTCCCAACTCCTCTTACCAATTTTGATCAATCACATCCTCCAGACCAATCTGTGGTCTCCCAACTCCTCCAACCAATTTTGATCAATCACATCCTCCAGACCAATCTGTGGTCTCCCAACTCCTCCAACCAATCAATTTCGATCAATCACTTCCTCCAGACCAATCTTTCTGGTATCCTAACTAATATTTCTTAACTCTTACTACCAATCATTCCCTCCAGACCAACCTGTGGTCTCCCAACTAATCTCTCAACTCCTGACAATCATTTCCTCCAGACCAATTTTTCTGCTCTCCCAGCTAATGTCTTAAACTCAACTCCTACCAATCACTCACGACCAATTTTTGTGGTCTCCCACCTATTTTTTTTAATACTCTTCCTATCATTCCCTACGGACCTATCTGCGGTCTCCCAATTCCTCCTATCAATCAATATCAATCAATCATTTCCTCCAAACCGACCTGTGGTCTCCCAACTCCTACCGATCAATCATTTCCTCCAGACCAATCTGTGGTCTCCCAACTCCTCCAACCAATCAATTTCAATCAATCATTTCCTCGAGACCGATCTGTGGTCTCCCAACTTCTCCTACCAATCAATTTCGATCAATCATTCCCTCCAGACCAATCTGTGGTCTCCCAACTCCTATCAATCAATTTCGATCGATCATATCCTCCAGACCAATCTGTGGTCCCCCAATTCCTAGCAATCAAAATCGTTCAATTATTTCCTCCAGACCAATCTGTGGTCTGCCGACACCTCCTACCAATCAATATCATTCAATCATCCTCCAGACCAATCTGTGATCTCTCAACTCCTCCCACCAATCAATTTCGATCAATCATTTCCTCCAGACCAATCTGTGGTCTCCCAACTCCTAGCAATCAATATCGTTCAATTATTTCCTCCAGACCAATCTGTGGTCTACCAGCACATCCTAGCAATCAATTTTGATCAATCATATCCTCGAGACAAATCTGTGGTTTTCGAACTCCTAGCAATCAATATTGTTCAATTATTTTCTCTAGACCAATCTGTGGTCTCCCAACACCTACCAATCAATATCGTTCAATCATATCTACANCAATTTCGATCCATCATATCCTCCAGACCAATCTGTGGTCTCCCAACTCCTATCAATCAATATCGATCCATCATATCCTCCAGACCAGTCTGTGGTCTCCCAACTCCTCCTATCAATCAATTTCGATCAATCATTCGCTCCAGACCAATCTGTGGTCTCCCAACTACACTCAACTCCTACCAATCAATCTTTTCCTCCAGACCAATCTTTCTGGTCTCCCAACTAATATTTCTTTACTCTTCCTACCAATCATTCCTCCTGATTAATCCTTCTGGTCTGCCATTAATCTTGACTTCTTACCATTCACTACAGAACAATTTTCTGGTCTCCCAGTTCTTTCCTAACTAACTACCAATCACTGACTTTCCAAATAATCTTTCTTGACTCATACCACTCACCACAGACCAACGTTTCTGGTCTGCCAACAATTTTTCTTGGCTCTTCCTATCATTACATCTCTTTCCCTCTAGACCAATCTTTCTGGTCTCCCAACCAATGTCGACCTACCAGTCACTCCAGACCAATCTTTCTGGTCTTTTTTTTACTCTTCCTATCAGTCATTCCCTCCAGACCTATCTATGGTCTCCCAACTCCAACCAATCACTTTCAGTCAGTCATAACCTCCAGACCATTCTGTGGTCTCCCAACTCATCTTACCAATAAACTTCGATCAATCATTTCTTCCAGACCCATCTGTGGTCTCCCAACTCCTACCAATAAATTTCGATCAATCATTTCCTTCAGACCAATCTGTGGTCTCCCAACTCATCTTACCAATAAATTTCGGTCAATCATTTCCTCCAGACCAATCTGTGGTCTCCCAACTCCTACCAATAAATTTTGGTCAATCATTTCCTCCAGACCAATCTGTGGTCTCCCAATTCCTACCAATAAATGTCAATCAACCATTTCCTCCAGACCAATCTGTGGTCTCCCAACTCCTCCTACCAATAAATTTCCATGTATCCTCCAGACCAATCTGGTCTCCCAACTCCTACCAATAAATTTTAATCATTTCCAGACCAATCTGTGGTCTCCCAACTCCTACCAATAAATTTCGATCAATCATTTCCACCAAACCAATCTGCGGTCTCCCAACTCTTACCAATAAATTTCGATCAATCATTTCCTCCAGACCAGTCTCTGGTCTCCCAACTCCTACCAATAAATTTCAATCATTTCCTCCAGGCCAGTCTCTGGTCTCTCAACTCCTCCTACCAATAAATTTAGATCAATCATATCCTCCAGACCGGTCTGTGGTCTTCCAACTCGTACCAAAAATTTTCGATCCATCATTTCTTCCAGACCAGTCTCTGGTGTCCCAACTCCTCCTACCAATAAATTTCGGTCAATTATTTCCTCCAGGCCAATCTGTGGTCTCCCAACTCCTCCTACCAATAAATTTCTATAATCATATCCTCCAGACCAGTCTGTGGTCCCCCAACTCCTACCAATAAATTTCGATCAATCATTTCCTCCAGACCAATCTGTGGTCTCCCAACTCTTCCTACCAATAACTTACGATAAGTCATGTCCTCCGGACCAATCTGTGGCTCTCAACTCCTACCATTAAATATCGATTATATAATTTCCTCCAGACCAATCTGTGGCTCTCAGCTTCTATCAATCAATTTCAAAGAATCAAGTCCTCCAGCCCAATCTTTCTGGTCTCTCAACTAATATTCCTTGACTCTTACTACTAATCATTCCATCCAGCCCAATCTTTCTGGTCTCCCAACTAAAATTTAATAATTTACTACCAATCACTCTCTCCAGACCAATCTTTCAGGTCTCCCAACTAATTTTTAACTCTACCAATCATTCCCTCCACACCAAACTGTGGTCTCCCAACTAATCTCTCAACTTCTATCCATGTCATTCCCTCCAGACCAATCCGTGGTCTCCCATCTGATCTCCCAACTCCTATCCATCAATCATTCCCTCCAGACCAATCTCTCTGGTCTCCTAATACCGACTCTTCCTAGCAATCACTTACTCCAGACCAATTTTTCTGGTCTCCCACCTAATCTTTCTTGACTCTTCCTACCAGTCATTCCCTCCAGAGCTAACTTTGTGGTCTCCCAACAAATCTCTTGACTCCCATCATCAATCTCGACCAATCTTTCTGGTCTCTCGATTCCTATCCTCCAATCTCGACCAATTATTTTCTCTAGACCAATCTTTGGTCTCACCTAAACTATTTTGACTTTTCCTGTCAGTGATCCTCCAGATGAATCCTTCTCGTCTGCCAGCCTATCTCTTGACTCTTCCTTACCAGTCACTCCAGACCAATGATCTGGTCTCCCAGCTTATTTTCTCTCGCCTCTTGTCATCAGTCTCAACCAATCATTTCCTCCAGACCAATCCTTGGCCTCCCCTAATCTATCTTGACTGTCAATCATTCGTAAAAAAAAAATCCTTCCGGTCTGCCAGCTAATCTGACCTCTTACCAATCACTCCAGACCAATATTCTGGTCTCAACTTATTTTTTCTTGGCTTCCTGCAAGTCACTCTAGACCAATCATTCTGGCCTCCCAACTGCTATTTTTTGATATACCAATCACTCGAGACCAATCCTTTCAGATCTCCCACCAATTTTCTGGTATGTCAACTAATTTTTTCTTGGCCTCCTGCGAGTCACTCTAGACCAATCCTTTTGGCCTCCTAACTGGTATTTCTTGATTTTATACCAATCACTCTAGATCAATCCTTTCAGGTCTCCCACCTACTCCTTTCTTGACTTTCTATCAATCATTACTCCAGAATAATCCTTCTGGACTGCCAATTAATCCCTTGATTCCATAACAATCACTCCAGACCAATTTCTGGTCTCCCAACAATTATTTTTCTTGACTTTCTCAAGACCAATCATTCTAGTGACTCCCTGCCAGTCGTCCTATCCATACTAACCACTCTTGATTCAAGGCTTTCACTAAAGCTCAGATTTTGGCAGTCTTGACTTCTGATCCTTCAATTTGGTTGTCGCAGCTTAAAATTTTGGAAGTTAACTTTGCCGAGGAGATACACGTGCCAAAAGCATGAGCGTAAGCCGGTTGAAAGTGCCCAGAGTCACCAGATGTACAGAACGAAAATTGATAATTAGCTGCTGTAATGGTACCCCTGGGCTCAGTATTACGTAACGAATTCGTCATTTTACACACAGCGTGGTATGCCCGGCGATCTCAATTTAGGCGTACGGTCAGGAATGTGGGAGTCACTGGGACTTCGTTGATATCGGCCGTACCGCTGCACCTTTTGGACGTATAATCCCCTAACAGACGCCTTGTTGATTCATACCATTCACTCCAGGCCAACTTTTCTGGTCTCCCAAATACTCTCCTGACTTCCACCCAATCACTCCATACCAAATTTTCTGGTCCCAACTAAGCTTTGACATCTGTCTACCGATCTTTCAAGACCAGTCATACCCTCCAGACCAAATTTGCTGGTCCCCCAACTAAACTTTGACTTCTCCCTACCGATCTTTCAAGACCAACCATACCCTCCAGACCAATCTTTGTGGTCTCCCAAAGAATACTTCAATTCATCCTACACATCCGGTCTCTCAACTATTATTTCCCTAACTTCCTGCCAATCACTTACTCCAGACCAAACTTTCAGACCTCTCAACTGCTACTGACTTCCTACGAATCACTCCAGACCAATATTTCTGGTCCACCAACTAAGCTTTGAATTTTTTTCCTACCGAACTTTCAAGACTAATCATACCCTTGACCAATCTTTCTGGTCTCCCAAATAATATCTCGATTCTTATCACTCTTGCCGGTCTCTCACCCATTTTTTCTTAACTTCCTGGCAATCCCTCATTTCAGACCAATTTTTCTGGTCTCCCAACAAATCCCTACTGACTCTACCAATCACTCCAGACCAATCTTTCTGGTCTCCCAACAAAGTGCCAGACTTTCCACCAATCACTCCACACCAATCTTTCTGGTTTCCCAACAAATTCCCATTGACTTTCCACCAATCACTCCAGACCAATCTTTCTGGTCTCTCAACTGATCTTTCTCAACTCTTCTAGCCATCTCCCAACGAGTCACTATGTCGTCTGCCATCAGGATGCAGTCTCTCCAACTCACACTACGCTCGTTTACCCTATCCATTACATCCTTGGTCTAATTTCAGCTGTTTCATCTCATCTGTAATTCCAGCTCTTCGTAAGGATCCTATTATTCAACTGCTTCATTAAATTAATTTTAATTTCTCATAAAGTTAGTATCATTCATCTTCATCTAATCTGTAGTTTTAATTCCCTACGAGTGCCAACTGCCAAATTTTGATAACTCAAATTTCTCGTAGGGATGCCAATCGCAACACTTAAACAATCAGATGTTTCACCACATCAGTATATTTTTGTCTTCCCAGTCGCCTATTTTAAAATAACTGAACTGCAACACCTCTTCTGTAATTATTTCTCATACGGATGCCCAGTCGCCATATTTTACATTCAACTGCTTCAAATTATCTGGATGGAAACACTGGATGCACAATGCATAATGAACTTGAGACCATGATAACTTCATGAACAATACATAACGAACAACTTATGACGCTGGGGCTGGTACGAAATAATTCACGATCGAGCATATATGACCCAGGTGCTGGTTTTCATGATGGTCATAGTGAATGTCGGCTTTAAAAGAAACATAGATTATACCTATTTTGTTAGTGATTCTACAGTAATCATATATTCACACCATAAGAGTGGAGAAGACTTGTATGTGGGAAGCCTTCCCACACATGAGTACTGTACTCTATACAGGCGCGAAGAGTTAGTGCCCCTCCCCGTAAAACGACTCAAAGACAAACGACCACCCTTTATGGGATATGGTGTCTGACTGTAGGTAGATAAAGTCTACAACTGTGCAGGAGTAAAGAAGGCACAAGGTTGGCCTAGAATTTACAAGAGATGTAATGTTATCTTTCCAAGATAAATCCCGAGAGCATGAAACCTCAAGTATCTTCAATGATGATGCAGGATCGAGGTGGATATTAGAGGAAATGTTTATGTATGCCTGTTGTTTTGATAAGTGGAAATATTTATATATGGCTTATTTTGGTTAATTTGTGGAAATATCTAGGCTACGTATCAATAATTTACAGTAACTTATTTAAACCATCACTACCACGAACTTAACTGCATTTTCCGAAGAGTTCCCAGTCAAAGTCAAAGAAAGTGGCATTTTCCGATGTCTCTTGATGCATGCTGAATTATTGTGGTATTCCATTATGTTGTGCAACTGGAACACTCCACAAGTGGATTCCACTACCACAAACACAACTGCACTGTCCCTGCAGTTCTCAATTAAAGAAAGTGGCAATTTCAGATCTGCCTCTTAAAATGGCATGCTCAAACAATTATTGTGGCATTCCACATACTGTGCAACTGGCACACTCAGCAAGTGGATTCCACAATTTGTCCGAATGCAGTCTCAATTGTGATTATATTAAGAAGCGTAACCTACCACTGCAACAGAAAACGATTGCAAAAACACCTTCTTGAGCTTCACATCTTTTCCACAATTTTGGCATTTCAGGATCGCAGATATGTGAAACCATACAAATGTGGATTCACCATTGTGTTTAAGCATATTGACTAGCGTCGAATACAACTCGAGTTGCCTGTATTTTTGTTTACGTATACGACCATTATTCACTTTTTAACAAAAAACGAACCTCAATAGAGAAACACTTTATTTACACTTATTTCTACACAATAAAACACAGGCATTTTCATTTTTCACACATTTACTCATTTTCTAGCTAGGGATGGCCGAGTTGGACGTTCATGGGTTCCCGAGTGATATCCACTTTAAATGTAACTCACATTTAACTTTTTGTCTTGCCTTATTCAACATAACACACTTCAACTTTTCTAACCTCATTCAGCATACCACTTTCAATTTAGTATTTCTTTCTTGCCTCACTTAACATAATACTTTCACTATGGCGTTTGTTTCTAACTTTAACATAGCCATTTCCATGCAGAAGCATCATACTCAAACTTAACTTCTGAACTGGTAATCCTTTCTTGTGCTATATTTACACTTGCCAATAACTGTTTGGACCTCCATGGGTCCCCGAGTGATAACCGCTTTAAATGTAACTCACATTTTAACTAATTGTCTTGCCTTATTCAACATAACACACTTCAACTTATTTTCTAGCCTCAGTCAACACAACACTTTCAATTAAGTATTTCTTTCTTGCCTCACTTAACATAACTATAGCGGTTGTTTCTAGCTTTAATTAACATAGCCATTTCCATATGGAAGCATCATACTCAAACTTTACTTCTGCACTGGTAGATCCTTTTCTGTGCTATATTTACGCTTGACAATAACTTTTCTTTATTTACAATTAAGTTTTAGCTTTAACACAGCATTTTCCACGCGAAAGCATCATACTCAAACTTTATTTCTGCACTGGTATATTCTTTCATATGCTATATTTACAATTGCCAGTAACTGTTCTTTATTTATACTTAACACTTACACATTTTCTACACTCCTAGTCGGTCTAGGATCTGCATATTGGAGCATAATACTTACACGTAATGCATCACTTATGGCTCCTTTATTAACACACTTTATACTCACTTAACACTTGTTTTTCTTATTTTACTTCCACTTTAGTTTCTGAACACAGCAGCACCATACATACCCTTACTGTACCCATAATGGTTACTTATTAACTGATCCACTTTTTCCATATTCATTCTAACAATAACACTTAATTCTTCCATTTCTAGTCAGTCTTGCTTCTCACATTTCCACATCAGTTTTCATGTTTGGCCAACTGCACCATTTCCACATCAGTTTTCATGTTTGGCCAATTGCACCACCTGGATACAGTGTCTTTTTTCACCTTAATTTAAGATCTGTTATCTTACACTAGTCGACTACTTCCGCCTAATTTTAAAATCCTGTATCAACACTCTCAGTAACTCTGCCCAAGTCCAATTTTTCCAAACCACTCCTTCCAGTTCTCTTTTCACCGTAACTTCCACTCTCACTTACCTGATCGTTTCCCTCTCAACCATAATCTTCTGTACATCACTCACAGCCAGTTATCTCATCGCCTACCTTCTAATTCTTCCAGCATTCTCTCCTCAAAAACGACTTTCAATCACTTCCTCCAGACCTAACTTTTGCTAATCTTCCCACTTGACCCTACCTTCCAGCCTTCCTCTCCCAATCTACTTTTCCTTTCACTTTCTACCAATCATTCATCCGCTCTTCCACCTAACCACTACATCCTTTCTCTCATTTACTCCCAATCACTCCCGAATCATTACCCTCTTCCACCTAACAAAAATCCTTTCATTTACTCAAAAATATTCAATCCTACGTCATTACCCTTTCTTTCATCTAACCAATCCATCACCTTTCGCATACTCCCAAACAATCATTCTTGAGTCATCCCCTCCTCCACCCAGCAATCCATAATTCCTCTCAATTTCTCCCAAGTACTCATTCCTTTGTTGTCACTCTCGTAGCTAATTTGATTTGTCCCAGCTCTCACCCATTCAATACAAAATCTCGCTCCCAATCCATCTGTGCTCAATCTGATCTATCTCCAAAATACTCCCTAGCACTGTCCTTTCCCCCACATATACCCCCCTCCCCTCTCTAACAACACTGTCCTTTCCCCCACATATACCCCCCCCTCTCTCTCTCTTTACTAATCCTTTCAGTTCACCATCACAGTACTTCCCCAACTCCTCTATCCAAATCTCCAGTAGCAAATCCATCTCTTACTGTCATGTATTTATTTTCCTAGTATTTTCCTTCATGCCAGTCTCTATTCTCACTCTTTTTAACCTTGGTCTCTTGTTTACTTATAAGGATACATTTATTAATGAGTGTTACTTGGTGTATTTAAGGCAAATATACATGTACTGAAGACTTTTTTCCTTTAATGTATCTACACCATCCTTACCACAAAATAAACTGCATATTCCTCGCAGTTCATCTCCCTCCCACACACTCATTGGTATTTTCATTTTTTCTTCTTCTTCTTCAGCATAACACTGAATTTTCACACAAAAAGCACCTTCCTTGTGCTTATTTCAACGCAAGTGGAACACTGACATTTCCATGCCTTAAATTTTAACTTATTTTCTAAGTTTACTTACAAGACACTTACTCTTGTTTATTTTCTAGCCTTATGGAATGTAAAAATTTCACTAACGTTTTTTTTTCCCCTTAGCACAGCATAATTTTCACTTTAAAGTTTAATTGTAGCCTGAGGTAACACAACACTATTTCCACAGAGAAGCACCTATACTAACATTTTTTTTGCACAGGTGGGTCCTTTCTCACTATAGTTACACTAACAATAACTTTCCTTTATTTACACTTAATGCTTACATATTTTCTGCATTTCTGGTCAATGTCCAGGCTCTGCGCATGGAAGCTACACCCTTAAGTTTACTTAACGAGGCACTTACATTTTCCTTATTTTCTCGCCATATTCAACGTAAAACTTTCACTTATAACGATTTATTTTCTAGCAGTGCATAATTTTCACATTAATGTTTACTTTTAGCTGAGCTAATGCAACACTAAATTTTCATACAGAAGCACATACTGTATAGATCAATTCCGCCCCCCCTGCACGTGGGTCCAATCCTTCACTATATTTACACTGACAGTAACTCGCCTTCATTTACACACAATGCTTAAATATTTTCTGGTAAACGTTCAGGTTCTGCACATGGAAGCTACACTTACTGCACAATTACACTTTTTTTTTTTTAAACAATGTCTTCATACTGATTTATACACTCATATTTACACTTTAGTTTCAGCACACACAGGCACCAAATATACACTTACTACACAACCGGCGCCTTTCTTACACTATTTATCCCGATTTACTTATTTTCTATAATAATGTAACTCCACCTTGTGCAGTATTTGGGATAAGTGGGTATATATAATATGTAGTGGTGTTTGGGGCAGACTACAACAAATGCTGATTTCGTGTGCACGGTATGTTGGGGATAGCATCAAGAGATGTCGCATGTGATAGGACTGATATTGCTGGTGTCCCGTGGGTGAAGGAGTTTTGTTATATGGGAGACATGTTATGTGCCATAGGTGTTCAGGTCTGCAAAATTTGAGAGGAGTGCAAAATTTCCGCTGCCCAGCCTGCATAAGAAGAGAGGCGGAGGGAGATGAAGCAGAGGATGCGCTAGAGGTGAATGGGCGCACACTACAGGAAGTGAAGCAGTTCTGCTATCTAGGAGATATATTGGACTGCGAAGTAGGGGTGGAGAGATCAATCAGAACAAGAGTGGCGGCAGCATGGTTAAAGTGGAAGGAAATAGCTAGCCTACTGGTCAACAAACACATACAACTGAGACACAGAAGTAAAATATATGAGGCCTGCATTAGACCAGTATTGATATATCGTGCTGAAACATGGGCTTTGACAGATAGACTGATGAATGTTCTGGGGAGTACTGATCGTAGAATGTTAAGATACATGGCGGGAGTGAGATGGGAGGACAGAGTTTTGAGTGAGGAGGTAGCCAGAAGATGCAGGGTGAAGGATCTCGATATCACCTTGAAGCAGAAGCGGCTTTGATGGTTTGGTCACGTGAAGAGAAGTGAGGAAGGGAGCTGTGTGAGAATAGCAGAGGAACTGGAAGTGGTGGGACGTCGACCACCAGGAAGACCTGGAAAAGTGTTGTAACGCAGGATATGGAAAGACTGGGTATTGGAGAAGATTTAATCCAGGATAGGAAGCAGTGGAGAAAAGCCATCGCACGTCCAACCCCAGTTTGAATATGGGAACAGAAGGACGAAAAACGAAGATGATGATGATGAGACATGTTATGTGCTGGAACTAGCTCTGTGGCTAGCGTAAGAAGTGGTTGGAAGAAGCTCAGAGAGATGTTCCCTCTCCTGACACTGAGAAGGTTCTTCCTCTGTGTGTAGAGATCCTCGTAAGCAGCCTGTGTTAGGAGTGTAATGGTCTCCGGTAATGAGACCCGGGCAGTAGAGGAGGAGGATATTTGCAGGCTCAAGCGTACAGAAATTACAATGTTTAGCTTGATGCGTAGTGTCTGTGAATACGACGCCTTGGGGGGGGGGACCTATGTTTACGATTGACGAGCTGAGAGGAAGGATGGGGCTGGAATGTACTGGTGTTGTGATGAATAGGGATAGACTGAGATGTTTTGGCATGTGGAGAGGATGAAGGATGACAACTGGGCGCGAAAAGCGAGAAGTATGAACGTCGGGGATAGTGTTGCAAGAGGCAGACCGAAAAAGACCTGGGACGAGGCCACACAGTGTGACTGCAGCGATAAGGAACTGAACCGGGAAGCTGCAAGAGATCAAGAAGCGTGAAGAGTTGCCATTAGGTGACCAAGGCCGACACATGCATGTTGAAGCCTTTATAAATGGCACGATACGATGTGCATTTCTAGTTGCTAGTTTTTACTATCCACATCAGCTTTTCACGTGGTTTGGCTCCTGCAACACTTAGGTGTAGTCATTTTTACTTTAATATATCTCACAAACTATGCAGTCTGCAGTTTATGTCTGACCGTAAAGATCTATATCACACAGATATCTCACTCTCTCTTCCTCTCAGTCACGCTTTGTTCAATCCAATCTATGACCTACTCAATCCTTGTAGACCTTTTAATGGCCATTAACTCCTAATCTCTTGCAACCAAATCCTTCTGAACATCAAACACTCAGTTTTCCCCATTATGTCTCCCTACCAAACATTCCTCCATCCTCTCATTCTCCAAAAAATCCTTTGCATCCTCCTCTAGAATCCCTCCTTATCTGTCATTTCTGTCTTCACTTGTAACTATGCCTTTCATTCCTTCAAGTCCAAACGTACTTTCACGACCAGTACAGCCTTTCTCAATCAACCACCTCTCATCCATACTCTCCTTCTCTATTCTCATGACTATACCTTCCTCTCTCTTCTGCCCAACTACCCAACCAATCTTCTCTACTTTCCACACCTTTTTTCTCTCCTGAAAGTTCCCTTTCTCTCAACTAAACAATCCTTCAAAGGTAACCTGCCCACGGAACTCTACTTCAGGGAAAACTTAAAGTACAGGAGCCTACTTCAGGGTAAACCCAAAGTAGGGGGGAAATCACTGGGGCCCTTCTTCAGGATATACCGTAAGAAGGGGAGTAGAACAACTGGGAGATCAGTTCAGAGTGGATCACAGCAGGAGAGTGGAGTGAGCAACCCAAGGGGTTTCCACCTCGCAGGTTCCACGGGGTCAGAGTCAAACCTTTCCCATTTATCCCAAATGGTTACACAGTACTCAGAACGACCCCTTCCACTCAAGCGGACAATCGAGAACCCAGTCCAACCTGCTGATCCCCGACCCGAGAACTTTCACCCCACAGCAGCAGCACCCAAACCCAATCCACCCCCCCTTCTACCTGGTTTTGCACCCTGATGAGGGGTGCCCCTCAGGCATCTATCAGCCCTCTATTTACACTGTAGAATCTATACCTAGTTCTCTCGTCCAACCTTTCGTTCATCATCCTCCAATTAATCCTTCACTATTACCTGTTAACCAATCATTCGTCTCTCTTCTGACATCAATTTCAATCATTCTAGTCATTCGCTCCTGACAAATCACTTTCAATCAGGGCTGGGGTCAATTATGAACTGAATCGGAATTGATTAAAAAAAAAAATGTGAATTGGAATTGAGAAATATGGAAATAAAATTAAATGAACTGAATTGGAATTGATATCAAAGGATTAATACGAATTGATGACTGAACTGATAAAATATTTTATACTGTAATATGCAAATTCATTACTGTACAATAATTAACTTACAGTATACTCAAATAAACAGTAAAAGATACAGATTGCTATCACAAAAAGTTAAAAATATATCAAGTGAAGTAACCTATAAAATTTATATTAATTCTCATTTAACTAAGAAACTATTTCCTGCATAATTCATGTATTTTAAATAAATGTATTTAAGATTTGTTCAGTTCCTGTCAGTGTGCTAGACTGATAATAAATAAAGATGATAATTTGAAACCTCATTTTTATTTCTCACCGTTAGATTAATGGTAATGGGTAGATTATAACTGATTTTGAATTCAAAACATTTTAACTGAATGAAATATCGACCATAATGAATTGAATTGAATTGGAACTGAAGATTCTTTAAGAAAGAATTGAACTGACTTCGAATTAATTCAAACTTTATTCAGAATTGGATTTAAATTGAACTGATAAAAATGAATTGACCCCAACACCGGTTTCAATCACTCTATAGTCTCTCACTCTCGACATATCAGTATCAATTATTCCAATCTCTGGACAAATTTTAACAGCAGCATCTCTTATTATTTCAATAATTCCATTTTCTCCTTCACCTGACATCATTTTCAATCATTCCTGTCACTCTTGTGACATATTAAATATCAATCCTTCTCTCTCTCCTGACATCAGTATCGATTATTCTAGTCCCTCTTTCTCCTGGAATTACAACTTCTCTAGTGCCCTATGCTTCACACGCCCTCACCAGTACTCATTCAATACAAATTTGTCAATCCAAACCAACCACTCTGTGCCAAAACTTCTAGTCATTCTACCTGTCATTATTCTCACTCCAAACCATGTCTTTGTCTCATTTCCCAAACAATCCTTTTCACTCAACAAATTCTTGCTCAGTCTAAACGCTGTCTCCAAATGCAATCCTTGTTGTCCATTCCTCCATACACAGCTCTCTCTCTCTCTCGCCCTACTAATCCTCTCAGTTTACGATCACTATCAATCCTTTTCCCATTTTCCTCACTTAATCAATTCACCTCATGCTTTCATTCATTTTGTCCCTGTGTTCATTTATGCCAGTCTCTGGTTTCACTCTTACAAATTTTTAAAATGTTTTGTGAATTTAGGAGGAATCTCTATGTACAAATGTCTTTTAGTGGGGAGAGCCCCAAGAATTGACAGAGGGTGTAGTGAAATGCTGAAGCACGGAGAAATCGTATATGGCATATAGATATTGATCAAATTAGGGATATAACAGAAATTAGTTCGAGAACAGCGAGGTTTTAAGCAGGGAAATGACTGTGCAGATCAGATATTCATCCTAAGGTCTTTAGTGGAAGTGTCTCCAGAGATGGGGAAGAAGTTTTATGAAGCTTTCATGGATCTGGGGAAAACATATGACAGAGTGGATAGACAAGGAGTGTGGAGTAAATGGGAAGCCGCTGAATGCAGTGAAGGGTATGTATGACGGTGCTAAGGCTGTAGTACGTGTGGATAGTGGACCGAGTGTTTTCTATCTGAATGTTGGATTGAAACGGGTGTGTCATGTTTCCATGGTTGTTCAATCTGTATATGGATGGGGTTATAAAACAAATAGAAGATAGGGCAGTCGATGCTGGAGTGGCCCTAATGAGAGAGGGCAACATCTGGAAACTTTCTGTTGTTGTTTGCAGAATGGCACTGTATTGAGTAAAGACGAAGGGGAACAGCAAGGCGTGGTGGATGAGTCTGGGAGTGTGTGTAAGAAACGGAATCTAAAGGTGAATATTAGGAAAAGTAAAGTTGTGGTCTTCGAGAGGAAAGAAGTCACTGAATGTACAGTAAGGCTGGATGATGAAGAAATGGAAAATGTGACAACATATACAGTAAATACTTGCGTAGTGTCATGAGTATGGATGGAATTTTAGATGATGAAGTGCTTGAAAGATACCGACAGGGAAGAAAGGTTGCTTGTTCTCTGAAAGTGATAAGAGAGACGTGACCATGGATGTAAAGAGGTCACTGCATGAACTCTAACGTATGGAAGCAACCCTTCGACCTTGTTGGATGGACACAAGTCATGAGTGAGAGCAGTGGAAATGATTATGAGAGGAGCATGTCGAGTTACAAGGCGAAACAGACTGACAAATGACGTATTGAAGAAGCGTTGTGGTGTGGATGTGATAAGTGTTAGGAGAAATACACGGAGGTAGTTTACACATGTGGAAAGTATGGAGAGCGCGACTAACAAGCAGAGTGTACGCGTGAGGTGGAGGGGGACCGAGGATGAGATGGAGGGATGGAGTGGAGAATTATATGAGAGGAGGGGTGAGGAGGAGAGGGCGGAGCAAAATGGGAGGGGGCCGGCGAAATGTAGGGGATTTGTTTGGGGCCACTTTTTTTTTTAAATGCAAGGAAGAAGGAACTAAAGGCCATGGGCCCGTATATTGTTCCTTCCAAGAAAAAACAAAAACAATATGAAAGAGAGCCAAATTCAAGATCCTTTCATTTCGAGATGCCTGGAGACACTGCGTTTGAAAGACTGGAGATCATAGGAAGTAGGGAACACAGACAGAAGAAGACACTTCCAGAGTTGACCAGTTGCATAAATGAAGGACTGGAAGTAAAGTTAACTCTTGCATTAGAGAGTTGCACAGAAAAGGGATGAGAGTTTGTTACTAGACGGGTGTTGCGTGTCCTTCGTAGAGGTGGTGGGATGCAAGCAGACAGTTCAGAGGAACAGTGACCGTTGAAGTAGCGATAGAAAAGAGATAAAGATGAAACAGTGTGGCGAAGAGACAAAGGTTGAAGGGAGCCAGTAAGAGGAGGAGAATTAATGAGACGAAAAGCCTTACTCCACACTACTGAGAATAGCTGCATGTGGGGAGCCTCCTCACACATGAGAGTTATACTCCACACAGGGGCGAATAAAACCCCTGTACAAAGTCAACAACTGTGCAGGGGTAAAGAAAGTTCATAGTTGGCTTAGCACACCTAATCTCTTGGAAGCAGATTTCACAAGACACGTAATATGTTCTTTCCAAGATAAATCCCGAGTGAATGAAACCCCAAGCATGTTTAAGGATGATGCTGGATTGAGATGGACATTATTAAACATTAGTGGGTAATCCTGAGGAAGATTTTGTTGGGTTGATAGGTGTAAGAACCGAGTCTCTGATGCATTAAAAACAAGATTATTTTTATCACAGTCAGAGATACGAACCAAGTCAGACATTAGGTGTGCCATAGCCTCATCCCTTGTTTGTTGAAGTAACTACTGAGATGGACACTGTGGGAACAGAATGAAAAGGTGAAGGGTGGAATCATCAGCGTATGAGTGGATAGGGTTAGATGTACAGCTCAGAAGGTCATTGATGAATAAAAGGAAGAAGGTTGGTGATAGGACAGAAACACAACTGTTGATAGATCTAGGAGAAGAACGATGGCCGTCTACAACAACAGCAATAGAACGACCAGAAAGGAACCGTAAGAGGGCAGTTTGGAAATTAAAGATTTATGCCAGACTCGATCGAAAGCCTTTGAGATATCAAGTGCAATGGCAAAGCTTTCGCCAAAGTCCCAAAAGGAGGATGACCAGGAGTCTGAAAGGTTGGTGAGAAGATCGCCAGTGGAGCGTCCCTGACGGAACCCATACTGACGATCAGAAAGAAGCTTGTGACAAGAAAGATGCTTTAAGATTTTTCTGTTAAGAAATGACTAGAAAACTTTTGAGATCTATCTATCTATCTATTGCCAGACGCCTCAATCCCGAACGGGGTGGCCACAAACAAATCGCCTCCATGTCACTCTGTCCCCTGCCATTTCACTACCACGCTCCCAACTCACACCCCCCTCTCTCATATACCTCTCCACTCCATCCCTCCATCTCATCCTCGGCCTCCCCCTCCCTCTCACTCACATACACTCTCCTCGTCAATCTTTCACTCTCCATCCTCTCCACATGCCCAAACCACCTTAACGTGTTTCTCCTAACGCTTCCCATCACGTCCTCAAGCACACCACAACGCTCCTTCACTTCCTCATTTGTTAGTCTGTCTCTCCATGTGACTCCACATGCTCCTCTCAAATAACTCATTTCCACTGCTCTCACTCTTGACTTCTGTCCCTCCAACAGGGTCCAAGCTTCACTTCCATATGTCAGAGTTGGTATGACAATACTGTCATGTAACAACTTTTTCACTTCCATGCTCACCTCCCTGTTTCTTATCACTGCTTTCAACGAACCAGCAACCTTCCTTCCCTGCTGTACCCTTTCGAGCACTTCACCCTCCAGACTACCATCCTTACTCATCACACTGCCCAAGTACTTAAATTCACTCACATTCTCCATTTCCTTCCCATCCAATCTCACTGTACACTCACTGGCTTCATTTCTCTCGAAGACCATCACTTTACTCTTCCCCACATTCACCTTTAGATTCCGTTTCTTACACACTCTCCCAAACTCATCTACCAAGCCTTGCAGCTCCCCTTCGTCTTCACTCAACAACACAGTATCATCTGCAAACAACAGTACAGGTAGTTTCCAAACACTGCCCTCTCTCACTAGGGCCGCTCCAACATCCACTGCCCGACCTTGTATCTCTTTTATAACCCCATCCATATACAGATTGAACAACCATGGAGACATGACACATCCTTGTTTCAATCCAACCTTCAAATGGAAAGATTCACTCAGTTTGCCATCCACACGCACTGCAGCCTTAGCACCCTCATACATACTCTTCACTGCCTTCAACAACTTCCCATCCACTCCATATATTCTTAATACCTTCCACAAACCTTTTCTATCCACCCTGTCATATGCTTTCTCCAGATCCATGAAGGCTGCATACAACTTCTTGCCCTTCTCTAGAAACTTTTCCACTAAGGATCTAAGAATGAATATCTGGTCTACACAACCTCTTCCCTTCCTAAAACCTCCTTGTTCTTCTCCAACTAATTCCTCAGTAATTTCCCTAACTCTGTCAATAAGTATCCTACCATATATTTTTCCTATTACACTGAGATACAGGATGTTAAAGCAACTGGACGGTAGTTAGAGGGCTGGGAATTGTCACCCTTCTTTGGGACTGGCTGAATAAGAGCAAACTTCCGGCAAGAAGGAAAGGTACAAGTTGATAGACAAAGGCGAAAGAGTTTGCCTAGGCAGGGTGTAAGCACAGAAGCACAGTTTTTGAGGTAACAGGAGGGACTCCATCAGGCCCATATGCCTTGTTAGTAATGAGGCAAGTGATCGCAGAAAATACATCAGCTGAAGAAATTTTAATGTCAGCCATGAGGAAGTCAGAGGAGGGAAGTGATGGAGGAACAGCACCGGAATCGTCTAAGATGGAATTGGGGGAGAAAGTCTGGGCAAAGAGATCTGCTTTATCAGTAGAATAAATAGCTACAGAGCCATCAGAGTAGAAAAGACGAGGGAAGGATGATGAGGTAAAGTTGTTAGAAAGGTTTTTGGCAAGGTGCCAGAAGGAGCGAAAAGAATTCGAGTTGGAGAGTTGAGAGCATTTAGCAGGGATGAAATTATTTTTAACAGAGCAAAGAACAGACTTATCACGATTCCGGGCAGAAATATAAAAATGATGTGATTCAGGGGTGGACTGGCTCTGGTACCTTTTATGGGCCCTCTCCTTGTTGTGGACAGCATTAGAACAAGCGTGATTAAACCAAAGCTTTCTTGCATTAGTCAAAGGATATGAGAAAGGAATGTATGCTTCCATGCCCGAGAGAATAACCTCCGTAATGTGCAAGGCACACTCAGATGGCTCCCGGCCATGGAAGCAATAATCATTCCAAGGAAGATCAAAGAAGTACTGCCTAAAAGCCTCCCAATCCGCGGTTCCAAAGTGCCACAGACGGTGTTTCTTTGGAGGGTCCACAGGCCGTACCGGAGCGATAGTACAGGTTAAGGTAATAAGATTATGGTAAGAGGAGCCCAACGGAGACAAAAGATTAACAGTGTAAGCAGAAGGATTAGTTGTTAGGAAGAGGTCAAGTATGTTGGAACTCTCTCCAAGGCGGTCAGGGATACAGGTAGGGTGCTGTACAAGCTGCTCTAGGTCAATAAGGATAGAAAAGATGTAGGCTTGTTCACCAGGTGGATTAGTGAAAGGAGAGGAGAGCAAAAGGTGGTGGTGAACATTGAAATCTCCTAGAACGGAGATTTCAGAGAAAGGAGAAATGGATAGAATGTGTTCCATCACAGAAGTAAGATAATCAAAGAATTTTTGATAGTAGAATTAGGGGATAAGTAAACTGCAGATATATTTAGTCAGAGAATGACAGGAGAGCCGAAGCCAGAGAAGAGAATTCAGAAGAATCAAGCTCAGGAACATGGATTATGGCATCTAACTTTAGTTAGATAAGTCTTCTAGTGGAATTTTGGGGAAAAAAATATCATGTACAATAGTCGCGGTGCACGACTTTGAGGTTGTCATTACGTACCCTGGCAACCTATCATTGAAAAGGGCGTCCGATTTCGTATCATATTATACACGAATCATATTATTATGCACAAATATACTATACACAAATATGATACACAAACATATTATACACGAATCACATGCGTCTCATATTATACACGAAATCAGACGCACTTTTGAATGGTAGGTTGCCAGGGTACGATAATAACCTCAGAGTCGCGCGCCGCGACTACAGTACAGGAATTGTTTATGTACGAGAGTCGTTTGGCATAGAGGAAATATTTATGCATCACTGATGTTCAGTGTAATTAAAAGAAATGTTATGCATGTGTTACCTGGCATAGAGGATACATTTAAGTATGAGTATTGTTGGTGTCGTTAAAGGATATTTATTTGAGTGGTGTAGTTATGGGAAATATGAGTGCTGTTTGGGTCAGGAAATATTTATGCATAAATGCTGTCAAGTGCAATTAGAAAAGTTTAAGTGCTGTTTAGCATGGTTGCAAGATACATTTAATTATGAGTGTTGTTAGTGTAGTTAAGAATATTTATGAGTGTTTGGTGTAGTCAAAGGTAATATGTATCAGTGTTCCTTACTGTAGTATTAGGAAATATTTATGTAGTGTGTATGACAGAATGAAATCCAAGTGCCAGATAGCAAAGATACATGACATAATGTCATCTGAAGGTATCCTGTAATCAGGGGTAGGAAGGACAAGGCAGAAAATAATCGGAGGATTTTAGATTAGGTGAAGGATATGGAATGCTAATGAGAAAACCTTACACTATTCATGCCATGAAACCAAATGTCTAATCTGATAGAGGGAAGAAACACGGAAATATCGAGAAGAGAGGGAGGACAAAAAAAGATGACAGGAAAGAAAGATGGGAGGCAAATAGGACCCTTTTAGTCGCCTCTTACGACAAGCAGGGATACTGGGGAAGTATTCTTTTCCCCCCTTCCCCAGGGGGTTATTGTGTGAGTGTTGTTTGCTGCAGTCAGAGACTGTATTTATGTACAATTTCTATATGGGCTTTGCTTAAAATATGGATTATGAACTCTTTGTAGAGGAAATATGAATTATCTACCAGTGTTGCTTGGTGTAGTTTGAGAAAATACTGTATACATATTTTAATAACTATTTTTACTATAATGTATTTTAATCATTACTCTGAACTCAACTTTTTCATTGTAATTCCCATACACATATATGAAATGTTTTTTTTTTTTCGTCTGCTCTTAAATACTGTATAAATATCTTAACTATATTTATCGTACTGTATTTTCATCCTTACTTTGAACTCGAGTGCATTTTCCTTGCAGTTCCCATACACATACAAGCACTGGCATTTTCAGATTTGCTCTTTTATTCACTCTTTTGCAGCATACAGCTGATTTTCCATGAAACCACATTTTAATAGGTTTATTTTTACTGTAATGGATTTTCATCATTACAATAAACTTAACTGCATTTTCCTTGCAGTTCCTGTTCACATATACGCACCGGCATTTTCAAGTCTGCTCTTACATTAATTCTTTATTTTCTAGCATAAAAATGGTTTTCCAGAGAACCACCATATTAACACATCAACACAAGTGGAACACCAATTTCATACTCAGTTTCTCGCCTTATCAAACGTACCAGTAACAGATTTTAGCATTTTTCTGCTTTATTTAATGTAAAACTCACTATTTCTTATTTACTTTTCAAGCCTTATTGACTGTAACTTCGAATATCCAAACGGAAGTTCCATGCTTAAAACGCATTGCTCTCTAGTGATTTCAGAACTGGACTCCCATGAGAGGAGTCGCATGCTGATGACTTAGTGTTGGTTGTGAGCAATGTAGGGGCAAAAGAGGAAAAATTTAGTCAGTTGAGAGATGGAATGGAGTACAAAGGTTAAGCATAGAAAAAAAAAAAAAAAACCTCTGGCAGATCGCAGTACTGCAAGAGGTGTGTGGCCATGCAGTTTATCAAAAGGGGGTAGGGTGAGGGGGGAAAATTCAATTTGTGCAGTGTTCGCAATAAGTGGATGTACAGTACAACAGATGTGGCATTAGAGGTAGGATGCAGGATAGTGCTGATTCTGAGTGTGCAGTATGTAAAGGAAATCGTACAGGATGAAAGAGCTGGGAAATTATTCATTTTGCTCAAGTCTCTTGAGTGCGTGGAGGATTTCCCTCTCTAGTAGAGGCCAGAGGTGGGGGCAATTATCTCAGAAAGATAACCCCTCTTGGTGAAAGTGCAGTGCCATGAGGGAGACCAATGAATGAGACACATGCAGCAGGAGGAGATCCAAACTTGGAAAGATGAACAAAAGAACAATCTCCACTGATAAAGCTAGGCTGATGAAGACCCTAAAAGACTATTTTAGTTCTGGGTAATTCTTTGGGTTCAAGTCACTCAATGGGGTAACGTGGTTAACAATAGCGGCATCCATGGACCCTTAGGAGGAAGTATAGAAGCCAGCAGACTAGAGTTGGGCAGCGACACTGGGTGACGAGCCTTGGGATGCAGCAGTCAATTGTACATCTCTATCCAGTATTATCCTTTCTGAGTTCGAGTTCACTATGGGTAACACAAAGTTCCTAATACAAGACCCTTAGCAAGCCAGAAGCAATAGCGGTAACTACTCCGCTAAGAAGCAGATCCTGTTGTGACAGGACAGTCATGTGTAAACAAGGAGTGAGTACATACATGGGAAATGAGATGTGGACAAATAATATCTGACTGTGGTGTCCCAGGTGCAGGGATGCAAACAAGCAGCTTCAATGTACCCAACAGGGTCAATGGGCTGTTAATCAAGGAACATTTCCGCTACAGTTTCAAGGTCGCTGAGGATGACATTCAAGGAAATAATCGTATCTTGACATACTGATAGGATGCAACAGCACTCCTTACCCATGTCTGATCATGATGTACTACATACGTTCATGTGGCAGTTAAGTTCCTCTTACAACGCACGTGTAAAATTAAGATCTCTTGCCACCAATATTTTTCATATAGGAAAGGTCTTAGAGCTGAACAATATTATAACTATGACAACTGGGCACCCTGTTGAGAAAATTATCCCTGAGCTACCACAATATGCCTTTCCCCATTTCAAAGAAGCAAGGAACTTGTCTTTTATATATTCAACTTTTGACTTCATAGGTACATTCATTTCTGATTTCAGTTTTCAAAAAATTGTAAAATACTTTACTCGGAAATATTTAGCGTACAGCCAAACTCATCTTAGTGTTCTAAAACCAACAGATAAAGGCAATTCAAGGACTAAGGTGGGACAGCAGTACTATTCATTTATGAAGAAGACAGACGGTGGCAAGACACGTATGCTTAGTTAATATGAAAATGCAATGAGGGTGTATTCTATGGTGAAAGGATAATTTTAAGAATTTAAGCACTTGTTCGTACCAAACCAACATTACCTCTTTTATCAAATACTGCTAGTTTTTATTTTTCCCCCCCTTCAATAATGGGACCGATTTTACTTTCTGCCTCAACATTACCTCTTTTGTCGTTAAATACTGATACCGATTTTTCCCCCCCCATACAAATAATGGCACCTATTTTACTTTCTGCCTCATTCTCCGTATCTTAAGGAATTACTAGCAATTTGTAATATATATTCTTTCCATTACAAGTAATGAAGACAAAAAAATCAGGTTTGTACATGCTTCATCTGTTCCCAACCACCTTCTTCCATTCATTATGACGCAGTTATCCTAAAAATCAACAGTAAATTTTATGGCATTAAGCGACATGTGAACAGAAAATACTATACTCAAAATTTGCTCACAGTTCTTACACCTCCAACATGCAGCCAATGTTTCAACACTGGTAACCTTTGAGATAGGAACAGTCACAACATATTTCCTTTGACTGTGTCGTCAGTTAAGTGTTTAATCTTATCCATCCCAAAATCTCTCTCATAATTTGTCCATTTACTCTCACTTCCAATAAATACTCGGTCTCCTCTCCATTCACCCTTTCCTAACCCTCCATCTCTCCCAACCATTCTAGTTCACTCTCATCCCAACCATTCCCTAGTCGTCTATTCCATCCTATCCTCCCTTCATCTTCTCTTCCACCTACTTACATCCAATCTCATTGGAACTCACTTCCGCAGAATAGTTTCCCCCCAAAGTTCAAGTCCAACTGTTACAGATTTTTTATGAATGGAGGACACCTGTAAGCTGGTGTATGGATTTTTTTTCCCATGTTCATCTTGTTTATATATATACATATATAATATATATATATATATATATATAAATCTATGCAGAGTCCTGTCATAGTCAATAAATTTCTGCCCAAACTTCTCAGTCCCTACCAGTAATCCACTGGGTTGGTTTCAAACTATAACTCCTTAACTTCCACAATTCTTTACTGGGCCTTTCTTCCTGCTAACAAATCTCTTCCGACCAAGCCTTCCTATCCTCTACCTCTCCCTACCATTCTTTCCAGTTCACTGTCACTCCCGATCATTCCATAGTCGTCTATCCCATCTTATCTTTTCCTTTTCCTGGTACTCCAATTCATTCCCTGCAATGTCCTGTCACACCCAACTGATCTCTGCCCACTTCATCTCTTTCTACCAATAGTTCACTGGGTTGGTATCAGAGTAACTCCTGCTACTACTTTCCTTACTTTCCACAACTCTTTACATCTTTTTTTCTTGCTGACAAATGTCTCACGACTAAGACTCCCTAATTCTCTCTGTCTTCCTACCATTTTGTAGACTTTCACTCCAAATCATTCCTTGGTCATCTACCCTATCCTGTCCTTCTCTCATCCTACTCCCATCTTAACCACGCCGAGTCCTGTCACATCCAGTCAATCTCCGGCCAGACATAACCTTTCTCCCTACCAGTAGTCAACTGGCTTGAGGTTTCACACTAACTCCTGCTACTACCTTCCACAATTCTTTACGAGGTCTTTCTTCCTGCCGACAAATCTCACTCAATTAAGCATCCCTAATCTTGTCTCTCCCTACGATTGTTTCTAGTTCACTCTCACTCCCTAGTTGTCTATCCCATCCTATTACTCCCTCATTCTCCTACTCCTATCCAATGCCGAGCCATCACATCCAAGAAATTTCTGCCCAAACTTAATCTTTCTCCCTACCGGTAGTCCACTGGGTTGGTTTCAGACTATACTCCTATTACAATCATCCACAATTCTTTACGGGGTCTTTCTTCTTCCTAACAAATCTCTCTCGACTAGGACTAATCCTCAATCTCTCTACACCATTCTTTCTTCTTCACTCCCAATCATTCCCTTGTCGTGTCCCGTCCTATCCTTCCTTCCTTCACCCTCTCATCTCGGTGCTTCAGTTCATTCCACGCAAAGCCCTGTACCATCCAATCAATCTCTGCCCACACTTTCTCTCTCTACCCGTAGTCCATCAGCTTGGTTTCAAACTAACTCCTACTAATACCTTTCACAAATCTTTCAGAGGTCTTTTTTCCTCCTGACAAATTTCTCTCTCTCTCCTGAATAAACCTTCCTATTTCACTGTCTTGACCATTTCTTCCTCTCCTATCTCCTGACACTCATTCCAGTATATTCTATGAGTTCATCCTCCTGGCAAATTTCTGTCTCTCTATTAAACCTTCCCATTTCACTATCATGACCATTTCTTCTCATAAAATCTCCAGACACTCAACTTGGTACACATGACATTTTCAGGACAGGAAAAGAAAGGACATAACTACAGCAGTCCTAAAATATGCCAGAACTGACCCGAGGGTGAAAAACAGTAGATACCCGATAAGAATAGGTTAGGTTAGGCTACAGTTAGATAGGTTAGATTATGCCTGGTTAGTTTAGACTACAAATTAGGTGTTATTCAACTACATACTAGTATCCTAATCATATAAAGTGTCTACTGTTTTCCATCCTTAGACAGTCCTTTCATATTATAGTATGGGCATATTCGTCTCATTTTCTTGTCCTGGGTGTCATCTCAACCAATCACCAGACCAATCTTTCTGGTCTCCACCTATCTTTTTTTTACTCTTCCTATCAGTCATTCTCTCTAGTCATATCTGTGGCTAATCTCTCAACTATTCTTACCAATCAATTTCGATCAATCATTTCCTCCAGACCAATCGGTGGTCTCCCAACTCCTACCAATCAATTTCGATCAATCATTCTATCCAGACCAATCTTTCTGGTCTCCCAACCAATATTTGTTGACTCTTACAACCAATCATTCCCTCCATACCAATCAGTGGTCACCCAACTAACCTCTAAACTACGCCTACCACTCAATCATTTCCTTCACACCAATCTCTCCGGTCTCTCGACTAATATTTAACTTACTATCAATCATTCCCTCCAGACCAATCTGTGGTCTCCCAACTAATCTCAACTCTTCCTACCAATCAATCACTTCCTCCAAACCAATCATTCTGGTCTCCCAAATAATATTTAACTCTTACTACCAATCATTCTGGTCTCCCTAATAATATTTAACTGTTACTACCAATCATCCTCTACAGACCAGTCTTTGGTCTCCCACCTAATCTCTGAACTCCTACCAATAAATTTCGATCAGTCTTTTCCTCCAGACCAAAAATTCTGGTCTCCCAAATAATATTTCTCAACTCTTACTACCACTCACTCTAAACCAACCATTCTGGTGTCCTGACTAATAATTCTTGACTGAATACCAATCACTCCAGACCAATCTTCTGGTTGCCCTTTTTCCTCACTCCCTACCAATCACTCTTGCCTTCCAAATAATCTTTCTTGATTCATACCAATCACTTCAGACCACTGTTCCTGGTCTCCCAACTAATTTTGCTTGGCTCTTCCTATCATTACATCTCTTTCCCTCTAGACTAATCTTTCTGGTCTCCCAACAAATGTCTTGACCTCCTACCAATCACTCCAGACCAATCTTTCTGGTCTATGTAATTATTTTTTTACTCCTACTACCAATCATTCCTTCCAGACCTATCTGTGGTCTCTCAATTAATCTCCCAACTCGTACTACCTATCAATTTCATTGTCATATCCTCCAGACCAATCTGTGGTCTCCCAACGCCTACTACCAATTAGTTTCGGTCAATCATATCCTCCAGACCAATTTGTGGTCTCCCAACTCCCCTACCAATCAATTTTGATCAATCATTTCTTCCAGACCAATCTTTCAGGTCTCTCAACTAATATTTCTTAACTTACTGCCAATCATACCCTCCAGACCAATCTGGTATCCCAACCAATATTTAACTCCTACTACCAATCATTCCCTCCAGACCAATTTCGTCTCCCACCTAATCTCTCAACTCCTTATACCAATCAATATCGATCAATCATTCCCTCCAGACCAATCTTGATGGTCTTCCAACTAATATTTCTCAATCCCTCCAGACCAATCTTTATGGTCTCCCAACTAATGTTTCTCAATCTTTACCATCAATCACTTCAGACCAATCATTCTGGTCTCAACTAATAATTCTTGACTGGGTAACAATCACTCCAGACCAATCATTATGGCCTCCCAACTAATATTTCTTGACTCTTCCTACCATCATTCCTCCAGACTAATCCTTCTGGTCTGCCACTAATCTTGACTTCTTACCAATCACTCCAGACCAATTTTCTGGTCTCCCAAATTTTTCTTCACTTCCTACCAATCACTCTGTCTTCCAAATAATCTTTCTTGACTCATAGCACTCACTCAAGACCAATGCTTTAGGTCTCCCAATTAATTTTTCTTGGCTCTTCCTATCATTACAACTCTATCCCTCTAGACCAATCTTTCTGGTCTCCCAACTGATGTCTTGACCTCCAACCTATCAAGGTTGCCTTCTAAATAATCTTGACTCATACCAGTCACTCCAGACCAATGTTTTTGGTCTCCCAACTAATTTTTCTTGGCTCTACCTATCATTGTATCACTCCAGGCCAATGTTTCTGATCTCCCAACTAATTTTTCTTGGCTCTTCCTATCATTACATCTTTCCCTCTAGGCCTTGGTCTCCCAACTAATGCCTTGACCTACCAATCACTCCAGACCCCCTTCTGGTCTCCCACATAATTACACTTTTTTTTTACTCTTCCTGTCAATCATTCCCTCCTGCCCTATCTCTGGTCTCCCAACAAATCTCTCAACTCCTCCTACCAATCAATTTCGTTCAATCATATCCTCCAGACCAATCTGTGGTCTCCCGACTCCTATAAATCAATTTCGTTCAGTCATATCCTCCAGATCCACCTGTGGTCTCCCAACTCTTATGAATCAATTTCGTTCAGTCATATATCCTCCAGACCAATCTGTGGTCTCCTAACTCCTCTTACCAGTCGATTTCGTTCAATCGACCAAACTGTGATCTCCCAACTCCTTCAACCAATCAATTTCCAGCAATCATTTCCTCCAGACCAATTTTTCTGGCCTTCCAACTATAGTTACTCTTACAACCAATCATTCCATGCAGACCAAACTGTAATCTCCCACCAAAACTCAACTCCTACCAGTTTCGATCAATCATTACCTACAGACCAATCTTTATGGTCTCCCAACTAATATTTCTCAACCCTTACTACATCACTCAAGACCAATCATTCTGGTCTTCCGACTAATCATTCTTGACTGAATACCAAACACTCCAGACCAATCATTATGGTCTCCCAACTAATATTTCTTGACTCTTCCTACCATCACTCCCCTAGACTAATCCTTCTGGTCTGCCACTAATCTCGACTCCTTGTTGATCACGCCAGACCGATTTTCTGGTCTCCCAATTTTTACTTCACTTCCCATCAATCAAGCCTCCCAAATAATTTTTCTTGACTCATTCCAATCACTACAGACCAATGCTCCTGGTCTCCCAAGTAATTTTTCTTGGCTCTTCCTATCATTACATCTTTCCCTCTAGACCGATCTTTTTGGTCTCCCAACTAATGTCTTGACCTACCAGTCACTCCAGGGTACTTTCTGGTCTCCCACCTAATTATTTTTTTTTACTTTCTATTAATCATTCCCTCCATACCAATCTCTGCTCTCCCAGCATATCGTTCAATCATTTCCTCCAGACCAATCTGTGGTCTCCCAGCTCCTCCTACCAATCAATTTCGTTCAATCATATCCTCCAGACCAATCTGTGGTCTCCCAACTCCTCCTACCAATCAATTTCATTCAATCATATTCTCCAGACCAATCTGTGGTCTCCCAACTACACCAATCAGTTTCGTTCAATCATATCCTCCAGACCAATCTGTGGTCTCCCAACTACACCAATCAGTTTCATTCAATCATATCCTCCAGACCAATCTGTGGTCTCCCAGCTCCTCCTACCAATCAATTTCATTCAATCATATCCTCCAGACCAATCTGTGGTCTACCAAATCCTACCAATTCACTCAATCATATCCTCCAGACCAATCTGTGGTCTCTCAGCTACTCCTACCAATCAATTTCGTTCAATCATATCCTCCAGACCAATCTGGGGTCTCCCCACTCCTACCAGTTTCGTTGTCATTTCCTCCAGACCTATCTGTGGTCTCTCAACTGATCCCACAGATTCCGTTCAATCATATCCTCCAGACCAATCTGTGGTCCCCCAACTCCTACCAATATCGTTCAATCATATCCTCTAAACCAATCTGTGGTCTCCCAATTCCTCCTACCAATTAATTTCGTTCAATCGTATCCTCCAAACCAACCTGTTGTCTCCCAGCTACTATCAATTTCGTTCAATCATATCCTCCAGACCAATCTGAGGTCTCCCAACTACTCCTACCAATCAATATTGTTCAATCATATCCTCCAGACCAATCTGTGGTCTCCCAACTCCTACAAGCCTATTTCGTTCAATCATACCCTCCAGACCAATCTGTGGTCTCCCAACTCCTCCTACCAATCAATTTTGTTCAGCCATGTCCTCCAGACCAATCTGTGGTCTCCCAACTCCCACCAATCAATTTCGTTCAATCATATCCTCCAGTCCAATCTGTGGTCTAACTCCTACCAATTTCATTCATTCATATCCTCCAGACCAATCTGTGGTCTCCCAACCCCTCCTACCAATCAAAATCGTTCAGTCATATCCTTCAGACCAATCTGGGGTTTCCCAACTCATACTAACCTATTTCGTTCAATTATATCCTCCAGACCAATCTGTGGTCTCCCACATTCTACCATTTTCGTTCAATCATACCCTCCAGACCAATCTGTGGTCTCCCAACTCCTCCTACCAATCAATTTCGTTCAATCATATCCTCCAGACCAATCTGTGGTCTCCCCTCCTCCTACAAGTCAATTTCGTTCAATCATATCCTCCATACCAATCTGTGGTCTCCCACCTCCTCCTACCAATTAATTTCGTTCAGTCATATCTTCCAGACCAATCTGTGGTCGCCCAACTCCTACTAATCAATTTCGTTCAGTCATATCCTCCAGACCAATCTGTGGTCTCCCAACTCCTGACAATCAATTTTGCTCAATCCTCCAGACCAATCTGTGGTCTCCCAACTCATCAATTTCATTCAGTCATATCCTCCAGACCAATCTGTGGTCTCCCAACACCTCCTACCAATCAATTCCGATCAATCATTTCCTCCGGACCAATCTTTCTGGTCTCCCATCTAATATTTCTTAACTCTTACTATCAATCATTCCATACAGATCACTCTGTCGTCTCCCATCTAACCTATCAACTCCTGCCAATCAATTTCAATAACTCCCTCCAGACCAATCACTCTAGCTTTCCAACTAATCTTTCGTGACTCACTACCAGTCATCCTATCCAGACTAACCATTCTTGATTCAAGGCTTACACTAAAGCTCAAATTTTGGCAGTCCTAACTTCCTGATCCTATAATGTGGAAGTCGCAGCTTAAAATTTAGTCACAACTTATTAATGCCGAGGAGACACACGTACCAAAAGCATATCTGTAAACCGGTTCAAACTGCCACGGACGGGAGTAAACGGATGTACAGAACGAAAATCGATGATTAGCTGCTGTTAAGGTTCACGTGGGCTCAATATTACGTAATGAATTGGTCATTTTATACACAGCGTGGTATGAACGGCAATCTGATAATAAGCGTACACTTAGGAATCGGGGAGTCACTGGGACTTCGTTATTATATCGGACGTACCGCTGCATTTTTTGGACGTTATATACGGTCGTACTTGCACTAACGGACGCTGTGTCGATTCATACCAATCACTCCAGACCAATCTTTCTGGTCTCCCAAATAATCTTTTTCCTATCAATCACTCGACCAATCTTTTTGGTCTCCCATATAATCTCGACCTCCTACAAATCACTCTAGACCAATCTTTTTGGTTTCCCAAATAATCTCTTGACATCCTACCAATCACTCCATTTTGATCTCCCAAATAATCTCTTGACTTCCTACCAATCACTTCAGACCAACCTTTTTGGTCTCCAAACAAAGCTTTCTTGACTTCCAATCACTCCAGACCAATTCTTCTGGTCCTCCAACTAATCTTGGACTTCTGAATACCTATCTTTCAAGACCCATCATACCCTCCAGACCAATCTTTCTTGTCCCTAATAATTTTTCGATACTTCCTATCACTCTCCGCTCTCAACTAAAATATTTTTTAACTTCCTGCCGATCACTCACTCCAGGCCAATTTTTCTGGCCTTCAACAAATCCCTACTGACTTCCTGCCAATCACGACAGACCAATCTTTCTGGTCTCCCAACAAATCGCCATTGACTTCCTACCAATCACTCCAGACCAATCTTTCTGGTCTCCC
>JAGKTI010004406.1:0-21757 GCA_018397915.1 Birgus latro
ATTCTTCCTTTGTTCTGTTATTACCTCTCTTTCTCCATTTGTTCCACGCCATGTCCCTCTCTTTTTTCGCGATCATACACCTTCTATTAAACCACTCCTTTTTCCTGTTTTCTTTCCCACTTACTCTTGGAACATATTTTTCCACTCCTGAATTATAGAGGTCCAGAAAGATATCCCACTTCCTCTGAATCTCTCTTGTTTCTCTGAATTTTCTCCAATCTGCATTTTCAAAAAATTTTCTCAATTCTGTAAAGTTTGCTTTCCCAAAGTTGTATCTTCCCTGCCTATGGAGTTCGTCTCTTGGCACCACATTCCCTATTATCATCTGGTCTTGGCACCACATTCCCTATTATCATCTGGTCTTGGCACCACATTCCCTATTATCATCTGGTCTTGGCACCACATTCCCTATTATCATCTGGAACTCAATGACCACGTGATCACTTTTTCCTATAGGACACAGATATTTCAAGGATTCAATTACGTCAGGTTCTTTGGTTAGCAGTAAATCTAATCTTGCTGGGGTGTCATCTCCTTGGAATCGTGTCTCTTCTTTGACCCACTGTGTCATTACATTATTTATCACAATGTTTAACAATATAGTGCCCCACGAATCTTCGTCACCTCCTGAGTCCCGTTCCTCCCAGTTCACCTCTTTACAATTAAAATCACCCATTAGAATTATATTGCTGCTTTTCTCAATCACTTTCTGTAGATAACTAACCATGTCTGACAACATCTGCTGGTATTCATCATCAATCCATTCTCTTGTCTTAGGTGGAACATATACTACTGCTATATCTCTCTTACAGTTCTCTCCAGTTTCTAATTTCATGTTTATCACTTCAGCTCTACCCTCTCCCATTTCCACAGAATCTACATTTAAATTGTTCTTCACTGCTATCATCACTCCTCCTCTTATTTGATCTTTTCTGTCTCTTCTCCACAATTTGTATTTGCCATCTCCCATATGAATATCAATATTCTCCCTTAACTTGGTCTCTACAAAGCACATAACATCAGGTTCTTGTACCCTCAAGAAATCGTTGATTTCTAACATTGCCGATATTAATCCATCAACAGTAGTGTACGCCACCTTCAAACTTTTTTCGTTATTACTTATACCATATTTTTTCCTCCTCTCGGTTGGTACCACTTCCTCAATTTCTGGTCCATAACTCTCCAATAAAACACTGTCTTCTCCTTCTCCGTTCTCTGTTTGTTTTTTGCCATAGCTTCCTTTACTAACTCCTTTATTTTAGCTCTTTCTTCCTCATTTGCATCTCTCCTTAACCAGACATTTTCGAACCCCTCTTTGTCTGCCAGTTTCCACGTCTTATTCATGATTTCATTTACTTTTACCTGGGACTTAAACTTCACCTTCAATGGCCTCGCCCCTCCTTCCTCATACTTACCTAACCTAAACACTTCTTCAGTCTCTTCTTAGGCTTCATTGTTACCCTCCAAGACTACTGATATTATTTCTTTAACTTTACTCAATTCTTCTCTTTCTCTTTCAGATCTTATCGTGATACGCTTTTCTTTTACCCCTAAAATAATTACACATTTTTTCTTGTCTGCTACATCCCTGACTAAAGATTCTCTACTTTTCAGTACCCTAACCACTTCCTTCTCCACCTTTTCCTTGCTTTGTTGTTCTATAATCTCTTTCAAATTTACATTCCCTTCCTGCTGAATTTTCTTCCACCCCTTTTGTTGCTCCTTGATTTCCTTAATATGTTCATCTTGCATCCTTGATTTTGAATCATACTCATCTAATTTACTTTTCATTCTGTCTCTTTCTTCTTCCAACCTCTTGTTTTCCCTTTTGAGCTGTTCTGTTTCATTTGTGGCAGATTCATTACTCACTTTTAATTCCATATCTTCTCTTTCTTGTTCCGCACTGCATGTGTAAACTTTTTCCAGCTTGTTCTGTAAAACTTTTATCTCTCTCTCCTGTTGTAAGGTCCTCTCCTGCAGCTCCCTAATTACTACCCATACCTTCTCCAATTCCAGGACATTCCTCTCCGCCGTTTTTTCTACTCCTGCTATTCTTGTTTGATTCAATTTGGTACTTCCATTTTTCGCATCTTCGTCGGAGAAGCCCACAAGTTCCCTTTCGCCAGACGTAAACAAACCGCCGTCGTTTTCCGCCATGATACAACCATATGGAAAGTTTTCTATTCTACTGTATCTTGCTCTCTTTATCCCGAAACTCACTTTTTTTTTTAAACTAATGTCCGACGGGACCACCACTCACGCACTCATTTACACAATCACAATAGGCTGGTTTCCTTTCGCCGCTGATTCAGCAATTATTTCCCTGTGATCCAGGAAGACGTCTGTCCACGTCGGCGACCTGTGTGTGTGTGTGTGTGTGTGCATGCACATGCATATGCATGTTTGCATGTGTGTGTGTATGTGTGCATATTCATATGTGCACTTACTGTATATAGACTGTTTTACAGTGATATTGTATATTGTCTTATTATTAGTGCAAAAAAATTACTGGCACTCATGTTTGATAATGTGCCATACTGTATACCATGTCTTGGACCCACATTGGTTTGGTGTTGGTGGTGTCTGTCGTATGAACTGTGTGTGCCTTGAATCTTGTGATTGAAATCCAAATTGTGATGAAGGTTTGAAGTGGATAGTGGTATGTCATCTCATATGTTAGGTGACAGATGCAAGCACAGCCCAGATTGTTTTAGCATTCATCACTCTCATTAGTGACATTCCTTCCCTATTTATACTTTCCCAGGATTGAAGAGGGTTAATTCTGTCATCTACTTTTCATCTGAGGAGAGGGTTCAGTCCTGCATTGGATTTCCTGTAAATTTTTACAGTTTCAGTTGCAGTTTTGTTAATGCATATCTGGATACATTTATAGAATTTCTTGTGGATAGTATCTGAAGCAAGCCATTGAATATCATTATCATCATCATCATCATCTGGACCTCCTTTCCTACCGTAGGGCAGGATGGGGAGTAGCAGCATCCAGGTAGCCAAAGTTTGTCCAGTTCAGTGGGCCATGCCTTCATTCACCATTCAAGCCCACAGAATCCTGGCTTCTTCTGATAGGCCAAACAGTTTCACCATGTACTGTAGCTTCATATATACGGTACTTATCTGACAGAATAAGTCTGAATGCTGCCACGTTAAAAAGGGGTGCCAAATCTCTGGTCATGCGCTTCTCTGCACAAAATTCATCCAGCGTGCATGATTTCTTGTCAGTCCCTTAACATCACCAACTTCTGTACCTCTCTTCCTCACAGACTCATCCACCATATCTCTCCACCTTCTTCTTGGCCTACCTTGCCTCCTCCCTCCTCCAAATTCACTCAGATATACCTTTTTCATTACTGTATTGTGGCGGTGATTGTAGCGTATGCACCGTGTGAAAACAGGAATGAGAAAGACAGGTTTTGGGATGAGCTGGATGAAGCAGTGGGAAAAATTTCTAGGAGGTATAAAGTTATCATAATGGGGGATATGAATGGAAGGGTAGGCACTGGTCCTGTGGATAACATAATGGGTTGTAATGGAGTACCAGGAGAAAATGATTATGGAAAGTGACTGAAGGATATGTGTCAGGAAAGGAGGTTGTGCATTTGTAACTTATATTTCAAACACAAAGATGCACATAAATATACATGGTTTAGAGGAAACAGGGATCGTGTTGAAAGGAGCATGATTGATTACGTGCTCGTAGAGAGGTCAATGCTGAGAATGGTTGCTGATACAAGGGCCGTGAAAGGATGATGTGGAGGTCTGTCAGATCATATGATTGTGGTATGCAAGATCAAGCTGAGAGGAGTGAGATGGGCCAGGAGTGAGATGTACCAGGAGAGAGAGTAGTAGTCAGGGAGAAAGACTGAAAGTCGAGAAGCTGGGGATCAAAGAAATTATCTATCTATTGCCAGATGCCATAATCCCATAAGGGGTGGCCATTTGACTTGAGTTATTTGTTTTACAGGGAGGGGCACTAACCCTCCACCAACCCACTTGTTGACATGTAGGGAGCACGTATGGTTTGGTTATATGGTTACCACCCAGTGCTGTAAATGGTTTCTTGGCATACAGGAAACCATTTAGCTTGTCACTCAATGGGAAGCCACCTGTAAAGGAAAGAAAAGCAATAAGAAGTGACAGGAAAGATGGGAGAAATAGGGAGAGGAGGGCAGGCACAGAGAAAGAATGATTAAGGCTAAGGAAGAAGTAGGCAGCACTTAATCAAGTGTGTGGATGTTGGTCGCCATCACCTACCACTATCATGATAGATGAATACAGGACCAAAGTAGGGGAGGAGTTAGAATTGGTGAATTGGAATGAAATGGATCTGGACAGTCTGTGGAATGCATATAGATATTGCTTAGTTAGAAATGCTAATGCGGTGTGTGCTATGGCAAGAGTAACAACAAAGAAGAAAGGCACGGCATGGAGGGATGAAGAGGTTATGAGAGCAGTGGAGGAAAAGAGGAAGAAGTGGCTAGAGTGGTTACAGGAGAGAGGTTCAGTTGAAACAAGAACTGAATATTTTGAGAGCAAGAAGCATGTAAAGAGACTAGTGAAGAGGAAAAAGAAGGACGTAAATGATGATCAAAGAAAATAGGAAGTCACTCTGGAAAGAGGTGTGGAAATTTAGAAGTGAAAATGGAAAGAAATGTGAAGGTGTGAAGGATGGAAGTGATAAATTGTTAACCCATGGAGATGAAGTAAGACCAGATGGAATGAATATTTTGAGAGCCTGATGAATGGGAATAGAGAAAGCAGAGCCACTGTAAACATGATTGGTTTTAGGGGTGTGCAGAGAAGGAATGCAGGGCTACGAAACGTGAGACTCACACAGGTGAAGAGCGATGTGAAGCGGCTTAAAAAATGGGAAAGCAGCTAGGGTTGATGAGGTGTATGCAGAAATGATTAAGTGTTGTGGAGAGAACAGAATGAAATGCTTGTTGGAGATGTGTGGGAAGGCACGGATGAGTGAAACTGTGCCGGCAGAGTGGAAGAAGGATGTGTTTTTACCCCTGTACAAAAATAAAGGTGAGCAAAGTGAGTGCAACAATTATCATGGCATAAGTTTATTGCATTTGGTAGGGAAGGTATATGGAAGAATTATTATAGAGAAAGTAAGAGAGATATCAGAAGTCCTAGTGAGTAATGAACATGGTGGCTTTAGGGATGGCAGAGGATGTGTGGATCAAATATTTGCAGTGAGAGATAGAGGAGAAGGCTTGTGAGAAGGACTATAAGGTGTTTATGGCATTCGTGGATTTGGAAGAAGCATATAGTAAACAGAGAAGGATTGTGGAAGGTTTTGTTCACGTACGGTGTAGATGGTAAGCTGCTAGGTGCCGTCAAGAGTTTTTATGATGGTAGTGAAACATGTGGTAGGTGGGGGCACTCACCATCCACTCACCTGATGTAGTGCTGCTCTCGGGTGTCTGCCCTTATTGACTTTACACTCTCTCTTCTGTCTTTCTTTCCTTCATTCTTTCCTCTTCCTTCTGCCAGTGGGTGACTATACACTGAGTGACAAGCCAAATGGTTTCCTGTACACCAGGAAACCATTTACTATGCTGGGTGGTAACCATATAACCAAATTTTGGCACCTGGTGGTTTAGTGGGTAATTAAGGCACTCCAGTCAGATTGAGGTGGTGAAGTTTTATATCCAGCGGGTGGTTGGGGTTTTTTGCTTACATTATGCCACTCAGGGATGAGTGAGGCTGGTCACTCTTATCTTAAATGTCAGGACTAACTTGCCTAGGCTCGGGCTTCTATGGTCATCATAGGGCAAAGTAGGATTGGAAAATGGATGATGGTGAAACATGTGTAAAGGTTAATGGGCATCTAAGTGAATGGCTCACAATTGGTGTGGGCATGCAGCAAGGTTGTGTGATGTCCCCATGGTTGTTCAATATATATATGGATGGGATGATGAGGGAAGTAAAGTCATGAGTAATGGAGAGGGGGATGGCATTAGTAATGAATGGTGATGGATGGAATACCTCAAATTTTTTGTATGCTAATGATGCAGTACTACATGCAACTGGACAAGAACTTGGTAGACTAGTGCAGAGTTTTGCTGATGTCTGTGAGTGTCATGTCTTGAGAGTTAATGTAGAAAAGAGTAAAATGATGGTTATTGAGAGAGAAGGTGACTCCCACTGCGATGTTACAATGAATGGAGAGAGACTGGAAATGGTGAGAGTTCAAATACTTAAGTACAGTGATAGAAAAGAGAGGAATATGTGCAAAAGAAGTGGAAAGTAGAGGGAGACAGGGAAGAAAAGTAGCTGGTGCAATGAAGGCCTTGCTAAGAAACAGAGGCTTGAGTGTTGCAGCTGCACGAGGCTTACATGAAGGAGTGTTAGTGCCAGCTTTAACATGTGGATGTGAGACTATGGTGTGGCATGAAAATGAAAAGTGAAGAGTGAGAGTAGTGGAGATGGAACCGCTGAGGAATGTATGTGGAGTACAGAGAGTGGCTGAGATTTGAAATAATGTGATTCGTGAAAGGTGTGGAGTGAGGATGTCTGTGGACACCACGATCAAAGAGAGTGTACTGAGATAGTATGGTCATGTGGAGAGAATGGATAACAATAGAGTTGTGAAAAAAAGTATTTCTAATTGAATTTGAAGGAGGGAGGAGGCATGGTATGCTAAGGAGAAGGTGGAGGGATATGGAAGTTGGTGAGGCTAGGGGACTGACAAGAGATCGAACTGTCTGGATGAATATTGTGAGGAGAAGCGCATGATCAGGGATTTGGCACCCCTTTTAACGTGACAGTGTACATATTGACTATCGGATGCGTTTATGAAAAGCTGTAGAATGTGGTGAATGTTTTTGGCATATCAGATGGAGCCAGGATTCTGGGGGCTTGAATGATGAGGAATGGAAGCATGGCCCATTGGAGTGGGCAAATTTGGACTGTCTGGACATTGCTACTCCTCACCCAGCCCTAGGGTGGGAAAGGAGGTCTGGATGATGATGATGATGATTGTCATCCATTCTCTCCACATGACCATACCATCAGAATACACACTCTTTGATTCTGGTGCCCTCATACTTCCCCACTCTGCATCTTTCACGAATCACATTATTCCTTTGAATATCACAGTGTAAAAATGTCTTCTTGAATTTTTTGTGATAAATTTTGCTCTTAAGCAAACATTACAGATGTATTAGCTTAGGTTTGAATAATATTATACTGGTAGTGAATAACTGTTAAGAGAAATAACATTTGCACTAATGTTATGTTGGTGTGAGCAGAACAGTGTGCGTCAGGTGCGGTTCAACACAACTGGGGAATGCGTTGCACCTCTGGTGATGACAAATGATGAATCCTCATGGTATGAGGGTGTCAAAGGATGTGGAGTACAGTGTGCCAGTCCTGTGTTTACCCCAGAGGAGCACCGAGACCTCCATCGCTTTCTGGCCACTCTGGGTGGTGTTGCTCTTGCCTGTGCTGCCTTCACTGTGGTATGATATCACACTTACAGTTAGTCATCATTTGACTCTTCAATTGTGGGGATGTCTTTTTTGTTTTATTCTTGCTGTTTCTTGATTTTGTTCAGCTTTGGAAAGGCCTTGAGTTGGACTTTTTTTCCTTTTAATGCTAAATATGACCCATTCAATTTGAACAGTCTTACTATTTCCAGATTGTTTAATGCAACTTAGGAAGGGCTTCTTGTATTGATTTTTAAATTATTATCTTTGTATTATTAAGGCTATTTCAAACCCCAGTTTTAAGTATCTTTTCTGAGCAGAAAAGAATAAGCTGGGAGCAGCAAGAATAAACCAAAAAGGACCATCTGGATTCAAGGGGCTCAATATGTTTAATTAAAATTGTTTCATTGTTATGTTGCTGATGAATTATCGTAATGCCCTTTCTTCACATAAGTTGCATGTGATTCATTTAAGTTGCTTTGATTTTTTTTTTTTTTTTTTGGCCCTTAATTATGAAGCAGAAGCTTGTTTTACTCAAAAATATTTTACTTAAACTAGCATGTTGCCTCCTCATATTCTCGACTAAGTGATGGCTGGCTGTGACTCTTGAGATGTATGGAGGATGAACTATCCATCATCATCTTTGATACCTTGCTGTCTTCTGGAAACCTTCAGGATGACTGAAAGAAATTCTTCCTGACTACCCTATCCTTACACACACCTCTCTCACTCTCAGACACATCTCTTCTTCCTCACCATTAGACTTCTCCATTCTTCCATACCACATCAGGTCTGCATCCACCAACACTGCCTTCAGTCTCACTTTAACAAACTTTCTTTGGCACCATATCTATGTACACTCTCTCCAGAAAGTATCAGTGCAGAATGTATGTCAAATATTATGACACATGAAGCAAAGGAAACTGGAAATTGTGGTTCTGTCCTTCCACACGTAGGGATCCCAGATGATAGATGACTGCTATATCAGATACCTGTCCTTCATAATGAGTAGGGAATGGCTGTAAATGTTATAAAATGTACAGGTGTTAATGGACTGTCACTGCCACATGGTCGATTAACTCCAGATGGCTTCGGGCCCACAGTGCACCAATACTTTCTGGTGTGAGTGTACATTCCTTGTATATATTCACACCATCTCGCCATATTCCTTTTTATCCACAAAGTGACACCACGATTCATTTTTGTAGGTCCTTCTTCCTTTCCATAATACTTATAAAAAAGGATATCCTAGATAAGAGTGAATTGGGTCAACATGATGTGGAGTCCAGTACCACAGCAAATTCTCAGTAATCCATTGTAATTCACCCAAACCCTGTGCTGAATAACGTGAAACGCCGGATATTGCATATCTGGTGCAACATTCAGCTTTTAGCTGGGTATTATGTTTCTGTCTCGACCCTCTATCCTGAAACTTTATTATGAGTAAAAGATGTATCATCATCCATCCATCCAGCCATCCATCATCCAGTCCTGTGCTGCCCCATAAGGAGCATAGGAACTCAGGGCTAGGCAAGTTGGTCCTGACATTTAAGATGAGACTTCATCATCTAATCCTGTGTGGCCCAATGAGGAGAGTAGAAGCCCAGGGCTAGGCAAGTTGGTCCTGACATTTAAGATGAGAGTGACCAGCCTCACTCCTCCCTGAATGGCATTACGTGAGCAGTAAACCCCAACCATCCCTTGAATAGAAACCTGCACAGGCTCAATCCAACTGGAGCACCTTAATTACCCACTAAACCAGCAGGCACCATAATTTGGTTATATGGTTACTACCCAGCATAGTAAATGGTTTCCTGGTGTACAGGAAACCATTTGGCTTGTCATTCAGTGTAGAGTCACCCACAGGCAGAAGGAAGAGGAAAGAATGAAAGAAAGAAAGACAGAAGAGGGAGTGTAAAGTCACTCGTAGGCAGAAGGAAGAAGAAAGAATGAAGGAAGTGAAGACAGAAGAGGAAGGAAGAGAGGAAAGGTCAGTCACCCAAGAGCAGCACTACATCAAGTGAGTGGATAGTGAGCACCCTCACCTACCACTAGTAAAAGATGTAAACTAAGCATATAAAAACAGTACTGCAATGATACACTATGGTAAGACAGTACTGTACATAGTGTACTATTGTATGTACTCATCAGTGGAGGGTAGAGTTGTACACCATGCAGTACAGTACTGTACTGTACAGTACACACCACACAGTCCCATGTGGTGTATTGGCCATTAACTCTGCAGTACAGTACCGTACACTGCCTCGAATGTAGGACTCCAAAGAGTTTGTTAAAGAATCAGGGTTTTGTCTACTCCACAGGAGTAGACTGTAGCACCAATCAAGTGGGGCAGTACTCCCAAGGTGGATTGAAAGCTGATGACAGGGAGGGCTGGAGCTCCCGTTTCGTCAGCCCTCGGGACTAGTTCCTGACCATCTCCTTTTGCTGAACTTATTCAGTGTCTCAGTAACACAGAGAGTAAGCCAGCATGCTCTCTGATACAAGTTTCTCTAACTGTCAACACCAAACTACATGCACAGTACACACTACACTTCTTTTTCAAATTAGAAAAGAAAAATGGCGACTAATAACCAAGCCTCAGAGTCCCTGGGTGGGGACCATAAATGCCCCCGCCATCCGCCCCTCTCCTGGTGACAACTCAACGAGCTGCCTTGAACCACTGTCTCGACTCACTTCTTCTTCATTTCTGCAACATTTGCAACCTTTCCTCTAACTTTCGCTCTGTTCAGCACCACCTCTCCTCCTCTAAACCTCACCTCTTCCTAACTGAGACTCAGCTGTCTGAGACAACTGATAGCAGTCCCTTTTCTGTATCTTTCTACTTTTTCTATGCTCATTTCAAAGCCGAAGGTGGCTGTTGTGTATATGTATGCAACGACTTAGCTTGCTCTTGTGTTCCTGAACTTGATTCTTCTGAATTCTCTACTCTCTGGCTTCAGCTTTCCTGTCATTCTCTGACTAAATATATCTGTGCTGTTTACTTATCCTCTAACTCTACTGACTATGAAAAATTCTTCAACTGTTTTACTTCTACGGTGGAACACATTCTATCCATTTTTCCTTTTTCCAAAATCTCCATTCTGGGAGATTTCAATGTTCACCACCACCTTTGGCTCTCCTCTCCTTTCACTGATCCACCTGGTGAACAAGCCTACATCTTTTCTATCATTAATGACTTAGAGCAACTTGTACAGCACCCTACCCTTATCCCTGACCGCCTTGGAGAGAGCTCCAACATACTTGGCCTCTTCCTTATGACTAATCCTTCTGTTAATCTTCCTCTCCGTAGGGCTTCTCCGATCACAACCTTGTTACCTTAACCTGTACTATCACTCCGGTATGGCCTGTGGGCCCTCTAAAGAAATGCCGCCCTTGGCACTTTCAAGCTGCAGATTGGGAGGCCCTCAGGCAGTACTTCTTTGATTTTCCCTGGAATGATTATTGCTTCCATGGTCGGGAGCCATCTGAGTGTGCCTTGCGCTTTACGGAGGTTATTTTCTCGGGCATTGAAGCATACATTCCTTTCTCATATCCTCTGACTAATGCAAGAAAGCCTTGGTGTGATCACTCTTGTTCTAATGCTGTCCACAACAAGGAGAGGGCCTATAAAAGGTACCAGAGCCAACCCACCCCTGAATCACATCTTTTTTATGTTTCTGGCCGGAATCGTGCTAAGTCTATTCTTCACTCTGCTAAAAATAATTTCCTGCATACTAAATGCTGTCATCTCTCCAACTCGAATTCTTCCCGCTTCTTCTTGCACCTTGCCAAAAACTTTCTTTACAACTTTACCTCATCATCCTTCCATTCTCTTTTCTAGTCTGATGGCTCTTTAGCTATTTCTTCTACTGATAAAGCAGATCTCTTTGCTCAGATTTTCTCCTCCATTTCCACCGTAGACGATTCCAGTGCTGTTCCTTCATCACTTCAACCCTCTGACTTCCTCATGTTCGTTTCGTTTTTGAAGGCTGCAACATGCTTGCATGCGTCGGCCTTTTTGGATTGGAGCGTGTAGCATTTTATGACCGGATGCCCTTCCTGATGTCTACCAATGACCCTTGGGTGGATTCGATCCTCCGACCCTACGGCCAGAGCGGAGCGCTCTAACCCACTGAGCCACGGCTGCTACTTGACTGACATGGCTGACATTAATATTTCTTCAGCTGATGTATTTTCGGCCATCACTGGCTTCAGTGCTAACAAGGCATATGGGCCTGATGGGGTGCCTCCTGTTGTTCTCAAGAACTGTGCTTCTGTGCTTACACCCTGCCTAGGTAAACTCTTTCGCCTTTGTTTGTCAACTTGTACCTTTCCTTCTTACTGGAAGTTTGGTCTCATTCAGCCAGTCCCAAAGAAGAGTGACCCTTCCCAACCCTCTGACTATTGTCCAATTGCTTTAACATCCTGTGTCTCAAAAGTTTGAGTCAGTTCTTAACAGAAAAATTTTAAAGCATCATTCCTATCACAACCTTTCTGATCGTCAGTATGGGCTCCGTCAGGGATGCTCCACTGGCGATCTTCTCACCTACCTTTCAGACTCCTGGTCATCCTCCTTTCGGAACTTTGGTGAAAGCTTTGCCATTGCACTTGACATCTCAAAGGCTTTCAATCAAGTCTGGCACAAATCTTTAATTTCCAAACTGCCCTCTTCCGGTTTCTATCTTTCGATCTATGCTTTCATCTATAGCTTCCATTCTGGTTGGTGTATAGCAGCTGTTGTAGATGGCCATCATTCTTTTCCTAGATATGTCAACAGTGGTGTTGCTCAGGGCTCTGTCCTATCACCAACTCTCTTCCTTTTATTCATCGCTGATCTAAATTGTACATCTGACCCTATCCACTCGTATGCAGATGATTCCACCCTTCACCTTTCCATTTGGTTCCTGCAGCGTCCATCTCAGCAGTTACTTCAGCAAGCAAGGGATGAGACTACGGCACACCTAATGTCTGACTTGGCCTGTATCTCTGACTGGGGTAAAAATAATCTGTTGTTTTTAATGCATCAATGACTCAGTTCTTACACCTATCAACCTGACAAAATCTTCCACAGGAGTACCCACTAATGTTTAATAATATTCAGCTCAATCCTGGATTATCCTTGAACATGCTTGGGGTTTCATTCACTCAGGATTTATCTTGGAAAGATCATATTACATCTCTTGTAAAATCTACTTCCAAGAGATTAGGTGTGCTAAGCAGACTCCGTACCATCTTTATCCCTGCACGGTTGTTGACTTTATACACGGGTTTTATTTGCCCCTGTGTAGAGAACAACTCTTATGTGTGGGGAGGCTCCCCACATACAGCTCTTCTCAATAGGGTGGAGTCAAAGGCTTTTTGTCTAATTAACTCTCCTCCTCTTACTGGCTCCCTTCAACCTCTGTCTCTTCACCGCACTGTTGTATCTTTATGTCTTTTATATTGTTACTTCAATGGTCTTTGCTCCTCTGAACTGTCTGCTTGCATCCTTCCACCTCTACGACGGGTGCGTAGCACCTGGCTAGCAGCAAACTCTCATCCCTTTTCTGTCCAACTCTCTAATGCAAGAGTTAACCGTTAGTCCCAATCCTTCATTTATGCAACAAGTCATCTTGGAACTGTCTCCCTCTTTCTGTATTTCCTGCTTCCTGTGATGCCCAGTCTTTCAGACGCAGTGTGTCCAGGCATCTCAAAATGATCGGATCATGAATTTGGATTTTTTTTTTTTTTTCTAAGGAACAGTTTGCGGGGTCTTGGCCTTTGGTTCCTTCTTCCTTGCATTAAAAAAAAAAAGAACAATGTGGTCAAAAGAGTGGAGGGCACAGGTCTTCACTGGATGACATCTACGGGTGAGAATGAGAGCGCAGTGGTATACTTGGCGCGCCTAGTGAGCCATGCTTGTGACAGATTCTGATTGGCTGGCATGTAGCGGGTGTTTTCATTGGCTCCCGAGTTTTGAGATTTCTCAGGCTGCCAGTTGGCTGCTGCTCACAAGCCATTTGAGACATCTCAATGCTGGATATTTCATTGAACCACCAGTTATGTCCCATTTCAGCACTGGATTTTGGATAGTTTACCCAGCTATTGCTTTAATAAATCCAAGATAGCTGCACTGGATATTGCACTGGGATGGATATCGCGATGATGGATAATTGAGAGTTTACTGTATCAGTTTTATGTACAATATTCTTAGGAGTAAGTACAGTTTTTTTTTTTTTTGTGGTGGGGGGGGGGTAGAGAGGGGTTGAGTAGGTTAGGTTGAGAAGAATGCTGAATTCTGTTCAGACTTTAGTAAACAAATGGAAATTGGTGGCAAGAATCATCCAGTTACATACTGCTTATTTCTTCCTTCGTCTTTATTAGTCCTTTTCTGTGTCTGCCATCTGCTGTTCATATTTCTCCCATCCTTGAGGTTCCTTTTATTACACTTTCCATTTCAGGTGGCTGTACACTGAGTGGTAAGCCTAATGATTTTCTGTAACTCGGGAAACCATTTACAACTCTGGGTGTAATCAGAAAAAAGGGGGGGAGGGGGGTGATGTGGTGCCTACAATAGTGCTTCAAGTAGCTGAATGGAGAGATGCAGATGTGGCATCCATCTGGGAACCAAACCTCTACACTTTACTCCACACCTTACTGTGGTGTGACACTGCTTACCACAAGAGAATATTGGTTCACCGTACAGTATGGCCCCCCAGGGATGGTTACGTGTCTGTGGTTGATGGATCTGCTTGGCCATACAGACTGGGGTTACTCAACAGCCACTTAAGTGGACAAAGTTAATATCATGAAACACATTATTAGTGTTTTTCAAGTTAAATATATACAACCAAGAGAGCTAAACAAATAACCCTATGTCTGCATACTTTTAAGTATATTGATATCATTTCTGTACTAGGTAGACATCTTTACATCTTTCATGAATCACTCCATTTCGTATCCAGTCCAGTAGAGCATTTCCAAAGGCTTTTGATATGGTTTGAGATAAAATATTGAAAATATATTAAAAGAATGTACAGTATGTGCATAAAAGTAACCAGACTGCATATCTTTACCATAATACCATGCTTTATTTATGCCACAACATCATTTCTTAGCAAGCCAAGTGTTGGCCACTTAGAAGTGACATCAACACTGGACTTTATGAGCCTTTTTTGTTTTTTTTATCCATTGTAATCATATGTTTATATTATATCTATACTTGGTTGAAGTGAAAAGTAGTAGGGTTTTTATGTCACGTTGTGTGGGTTCCAGAACTTGCGTGTACTGTATTTACAAAGCTTAAATATATTCCTTAACAGCATCATTTTCAGTCACTGCTTTTACTTGACTAGTCATGTTCATGCCATCCTCTGCACAGTGTAGCACTGGCATCTTCTCCTTTCATCTTTATCATTCTTTTCTATGTCTGTCTTTCCCTCATCCTATTTCTGTTATTCTTTCCCTCCTTTTCATAGCTCATCTTTCCACTTCAGTTGATTCTGCACTGAGTTTGAAGCCTAATGGTTTCCTGTTACCCAGGAAACCATTTACAGTGTTTTGTGGTAGCCAAATAACCACATAAGGGGGTGATGTTGAGCCTACTAAGTGTCCCCATTAAGTGGGTGGAGAGATGCAGTGTGGCATCCATCTTGGAACCAAACTTCCACTCTCCTTCCCATGCCTTGCCACTGTCTGCTGCAGAGCAACATTGATTCATTGCACTGGATGGCCCTGGAGGGGTGGTTGTTTGCTTACATTTGATGGGTCTGCTCATCCAGACTGGCTGGGGTTAACAACAAATCATACAGGTACTGGATCTGAATGCTTTCATGTACTGGGTTTGATGTAGCTTGGCAACTTCAGTGGCCAGGTATACAAATGTCCTTCAGTGCCCTATCATCTTGGAGGGGGATGATGGACTGCTGGAAAAGGACAGCTTCAGCCTGCAGTCCACTGGTGTCACATTTCAGATTAACCATGGGGCATAACTACTACTGTACTATTATACCCATACAGTTCTGTGTGCTGTGCTAACACACACACATGTGCAGTCTTCTTGTATCTTTTGTACATTATGTTTTTGTTTTGTATTACGGCCTTCACAGCATCAGTTTTGTTTTCTGAACCAATAAGCTTTCCACTTAATTATTTTAAAGCCATGCACAGTTACTAACGACTGCAGGGGCATTATTTGCATTTTCATGTAGTTCAGATCCAATATGTGAGGGGGAGGGGGGAGGGCTTAACACTTGTAGTAGTTCTGAATAGGGTGGAGTTAAAAAACTTCCTCCTCCGCTCCCTTTTTTCCAGTAATTCATTCTTTCTCTGCTAGTACAGTATTGCATCACTTTCTTTTTTGTCACTCCTTCAGTTAGATACTTCTCGGAACTCAGCATGCATGCCTGCTTTTTAACCACTTCAATCCAATGGTCTACTTTTTAGAAACCTCTTAACAGTTACATTAATAACAGTCTATCTATCTACCTATTGCCAGACGCCATAATCCCATAAGGGGTGGCCACAAACAAATCGCCTTCATGCCGCCCAGTCCCCCGCCATTTCACTGCCCTGCTCCCAGCTCACACCCACCTCTCTCATATACCTCTCCACTCCATCCCTCCATCTCATCCTTGGCCTCTCCCTTCCTCTCCCCACCTCCACCTCACTCACATGTACTCTCCTCATCAGTCTCTCACTCTCTATCTTCTCCACATGGCCAAACCACTTCATTGTGTTTCTCCTAATGCTTCCTATCACATCCATATCCACACCACAATGCTCCTTCATTTCCTCATTCGTCAGTCTGTCTCTCCATGTGCCTCCACATGCTCCTCTCAAATAACTCATTTCCACTGCCCTTGCTCTTGACTTGTGTCCCTTCAACAAGGCCCAAGCTTCACTTCCATATGTTAGAGTTGGTATCACAGTACTGTCATGCAGTAACTTTTTCATGTCCATGCTCACTTCCCTGTTTATTATCACTGTTTTCAAAGAACCAGCAACCTTTCTTGTTGTACCCTTTCAAGCACTTCACCTTCTAAACTTTCATCCTTACTCATCACACTGCCAAAGTACTTAAATGCACTCACATTTTCCAAAACCTCCTCATCCAACCTCACTGTACATTCAGTGACTTCATTTCTCTCAAAGATCATAACTTTACTCTTCCCCACATTTACCTTTAGATTCCGTTTCTTGCACACTCTCCCAAACTCATCTACCAAGCCTTGCAGCTCCCCTTCGTCTTCCCTTAACAACACAGTATCATCTGCAAACAACAGTACAGGGAGTTTCCACACACTGCCCTTTCTCATTAGGGCCACTCCAACATCCACTGCCCTACCTTGTATCTCTATTATAACCCCATCCCTATATAGACTGAACAACCACTGGGACATGACACATCCCTGTTGCAGTCCAACCTTCAAATAGAAAAACTTACTCAGTTCGCTGTCCACACGCACTGCAGCCTTAGCACCCTCATACATACTCTTCACTGCATTTAACAACTTCCCATTTACTCCATATATCCTTAATACTTTCCACAATCCTTGTGTATCCCCCCTGTCATTTGCTTTCTCCAAATCCATGAAGGTGCATACATCTTTCCCTTCTCTAGAAACTTTTCCACTAAACAATAATACTAATCCATCCATCCATCATCCAGTTCTGTGTAGCTCTATGAGCAGCGTAGGAGCCCAGGGCTAGGCAAGTTCGTCCTGCCATTTAAGATGAGAGTGACCAGCCTCACTCATCCCTGAGTGGCATTACATGAGTGGTAAACCCCAACCATCCTTTAGATATAAACCTACACAGGTTCAATCCAATTGGAACACCTTAATTACCCACCAAACCACCAGGTGCCATAATTTGATTATATGGTTACCACCCAGTGTAGAAAATGGTTTCCTGGTGTACAGGAAACCATTTGGCTTGTCATTCAGTGTAGAGTCACCCATAGGCAGAAGGAAGAGGAAAGAATGAAGGAAAGACTGAAGAGGGAGCATAAAGTCACCCATAGGCAGAAGGAAGAGGAAAGAATGAAGGGAAGAAAGACAGAAGAGGAAGGAAGGATACTACTACTACTACTACTACTACTAGTACTAATCATCATCATCATCATCATCATCATCATCATCATCATCATCATCCGGACCTCCTTTCCCACCCTAGGGCAGGGAGAGGAGTAGCAATGTCCAGACAGCCCAAGTTTGCCCAGTCCAATGGGCCATGCTTCCATTCACTCATCATTCAAGCCCCGGGAACCCTGACTCTATCTGATATACCAAAAAATTTCCACCACGTTGTGTAGCTTCACATAAATGTATAGAGTCAACCCGGACACTGTCATGTTAAATCAGGGTGACAAATCCCTGATCATGCACTTCATACAACATTCTTCCAACCAGCTTGATCTCTTGTTAGTCCCCTAGCCTCACCAACTTCCATACCTCTCTTCCTCATACACATCCACCATATCCCTCCACCTTCTCCTTGGCCTGCCTTGCCTCCTCCCTCCTTCAGATTCACTCAGTATACCTTTTTCACCACTCTGTTGTTATCCATTCTCCCCACATGACCATACCGTCTCAATGTACTTTCTTCGATTCTGCATCCACAGACTTCCTCACTCCACATCTTTCGTGAATCACATCATTTCGTATCCTAGCCACTTTCTATACTCCACATACATTCCTCAGGAGTCCCATCTCCACTGCTATCATTCTTGACTTTTCATTTGCATACCACACCACAGTCTCACATCCATATGTTAAAGTTTGCACTAACATTCCTTCATGTAAGCCTTGTGCAGCTGCAACATTCAAGCCTCTGTTTCTTATCAAGGCCTTCATTGCACCAGCTACTTTCCTTCCTTGTGTCACTCTACTTTCCACTTCTTTTGCACACTTTCCTCTCTTTTCTATCACTGTACACAAACATTTGAACCCTCTCACCAATTCCAATCTCTTTCCATTTACTGGAACATTACACTGGGCGTCATCCTTCTCAGTTACCATCACTTTACTCTTTTCTACATTTACTCTCAAGACGCTACACTCACAAACGTCAGCAAAACTCTGTAATAGTGTACCAAGTTCTTGTCCAGTATTTGCAAGTAGTATTGCATCATCAGCATACAACAAATTTGGGATATTCCATCCATCCCCATTCATTACTAACTCTATCCCTCTCTCCATTACTCATGTTTTTACTACTCTCATCATCCCATCCATATATATACTGTATTGAACAACCATAGGGACATCACACAACCTTGTCGCATGCCCACACCGATCGTGAACCATTCACTTCGATGTCCATTCCCTGTACACATGCTTCACTACCATCATAGAAACTCTTGACAGCACCTAGCAGCTTACCACCTACTCCATACATGTGCAGAACCTCCCACAATCCTTCTCAGTCAACTTTGTCATATGCTTTTACTAGATCCATGAATGCTATAAACACCTTATAGTCCTTCTCATAAGCCTTCTCCAATGTCTGTCTTACTTCAAATATTTTATCCACACATCTGCCACTCCTAAAGCCACACTGTTCATCACTCACTAGAACTTCTGATATCTCTGTTACTTTCTCTGTAATAATTCTTCCATATGCCTTTCCTACCACACTCATTCTTCCATATGCCTTTCCTACCACACTCAGTCAATTCATTCCCTGATATCTCTGTTACTGTCTCTGTAATAATTCTTCCATATGCCTTTCCTACCACACTCAGTCAACTCATTCCACGATATTTCTTGCACTCACTTTGCTCACCTTTAATTTTGTACAGGGGTACAACTTAGCCTTTTTCCACTCTGCTGGCACAGTTTCACTCATCCATGCCTTCTTACATATCTCCATCAAGCACTTCTTTCTGCTCTCTCCACTACACTTAACCATCTCTGTATACACCTCATCAACCCCAGCTGCTTTCCCATTTTTCAGCTGCTTCATTGCATTCTACACCTGTGCAATTGTCACATTTCCTGGCACTGCATTCCTTCTCTGCATACCACCATAAACAATCATGTTTACAGCAGCTCTGCTCTCCCTATTCCCATTCATTAGGGTTTCAAAATATTCTTTCTATCAGATCCTTACTTCATCCTCATGGGTTAATAATCTACCACTTACATACTTCACACTTTCACATTTATTTCTGCTGTCACTTCTATATTTCCGCACCGCTTTCCAGAATAACTTCCTATTTTCAGAGTAATTTGCATTCATTTTTCTTCCCAGATCATCATTTACCTCCTCCTTTTTCCTCTTCACTAGTCTCTTTATGTGCTTCTTGCTCTCATTATATCCAGTTCTTATTTCAACTGAGCCCCTGTCCTGTAACCACTCTAGCCACTACTTCCTCTTTTTCTCCACTTCTCTCATATCCACTTCATCCCTCCATGCCATGCCATTCTTCTTTGTTGTTACTCTTGCCACACCAGACACCGCTTTAGCATTCCTAACTAAGCAGTCCTTATGTGCATATAATAATAATAGTAATAATATGCATATACAATTAAAATCCTCTCTTTCGGCATCTTCGAGACCAAGCAGGTGCTGAAAGAACTGAAACTGCCGAATGACTGGGAAGACCTGCCAAAAAGTTTCTATTAGTCATGGTCGGGTGCCCCAATGCATGCACAGTATTATTGGTCAACCCTAAGTGGGTCCTCGATATATGAAAGGGATAGGGACCGGAAAAAGCTTTCATTAAGCGAAGTTTCGTATATTGGAGGAATTTTCCCCACTCGTTTCGTTTCGTTTTTGAAGGCTCCAACATGCTTGCATGTGTCGGCCTTGGTCACCTAATGGCGGCTCTCCACGCTGCTCGATCTCTGGCAGCCTCCCTATTCAGTCCCTTAACCCTTAAGTCACATTTAATGACCTCGTCCCATGTCTTTCTCGGTCTACCCCTCCCAACCCCTCCCCCAATATTAACACTTCTCACCCTCTGTACCCAATTATCATCCCCCATCCTCTCCACATGTCCAAACCACCTCAGCCTACCTCTCCTCATCACAACACCAATACACTCCAGTCCCATCCTACCTCTCAACTCTTCTATCGTAAACCCAGCCCCCCCAGGCCTTGCACGCAGGGACGCACTGCACATCCACCTAATCATTGTCATTTCTGTACGTTTAAACCTGCGAATATCCTCTTCCTTTACTGCCCAGGTCTCACTACCATACAGCATCACACTCCTAACACATGCTGCATACAAAGACCCCTTAGCACGTAAGGAGAGTCCTCTCAATGTCAGGAGAGGCAACAGCTCCCTGAACTTCTTCCAACCACTTCTCACTCTAGCAACCGAGCTAACTCCAGCCCCACCTCCGGCACATAACATGTCTCCCAAATAACAAAACTCCTCCACACACTCAAGAGACTCACCTGCAAGTTCAACCCTCTCACGCCTAACAATCTCTGCCTGCTCTCCCCGACACACCGCACACATGAAATCAGCATTATCTCGCAGTCTACCTCTAATACCACTACATCTCTTGTGCACCCACTTATCACAAACACTGCACAAGATGGAATTACTTCCCACACCCATGTGGCAAACTGCACATGGCCACTCTCCCTCTCCTCTGATTGTACCGCCACCAACCCTAGATATCATCACTTTTGTTTTATCTGCATTTACCCTTAAGCCCTTGTGCCCCATACCATCTCTCCACTTCTTAAATCTTTCCTCAGCCTCCCCTTCATTCTCAGCAATCAACACCAAATCATCAGCATACAACATCTCCCATGGGAGTCCCTCTCTGAAGTCACGTGAGAGGGCTTCAAGCACCATGATAAACAACAAGGGACTCAAAACTGACCCCTGATGCACACCAACATTCACGGGAAACTCATCACTCAAAGCTCCATTCACCCTTACCTGAGTGTGAGCACCCACGTACATGGCCATAACCACCCTAACCAGCCACTCTTCCAACCCTAGCTTTCTCATTGCCCACTTCACCACCTCTCTAGGGACTCTGTCAAAGGCCTTTTCCAAATCAACAAAAACAAAATACAATTCCCTTTTCTTGCCAATATATTTTTCCTGAAGCTGTCGAACAATGAATATGGCATCAGTGGTCCCCCTGCCTGGCATAAACCCAAACTGCATCTCATTGATATTCACTCTTTCTCTAATCATACCTTCTAGAACTCTCTCCATTACTTTCATTATCTGATCTAAGAGCTTTATACCTCTGTAATTTCCCCTTTCCAGGGCATCACCCTTCCCTTTGTACACATTTACAATTACACTCTTCAGCCAATCATCTGGGACAACACACTCATATATAATC
>JAGKTI010004406.1:26532-50806 GCA_018397915.1 Birgus latro
GAAAAACCCCCTACCCCCAGGGGTACCCTACCCCCAGGGGGGGATGCATTCCAGGCCCCCCTCAGATCCCCCCTCCAGAACTTTACCCCTCCTATTTTGAAGTAAGTAATGACTGTAGAAGTAAGTAATATCTGTAGATGTAAAGAATGAGGTGGCCATTTTCCTCTACACCTCCTTTTTCTTGGCCACAGTCACAATGGTGGATGCTGCAGGGCCTAAAGGACGCCCAGTCTCCGAGACTCCCTGCCCCTCCTCATGGCGTAATTTCCAATTTCCTCTCCAGAGTAGTAGTAATAGTAGTAGAGGAGTTGTTGTTCCCTAGGCAGTCTGGCCGAACAGCCCAGAGTCCCTAAGGAAGGCCATGACTGAGACCGGGCTTTCCCACAGAGCTCTCAAGGAGTGTATGTTGTGTTGTTGGCGTAGGTGATTGTGTGCAATGCAGTCTTCCATGATGTGCTTAATAGTATGGGGTGCTGTGTTACATCCTGGACAGGCATCAGCGACAGAGTCATCCAGCCTCTTCTGATAACTTAAGAGGGCTGGATGATGCCCACATCTCAGCCTGCCCTGGTGGACCCTGTCCTCACAGGGGAGATAGTGTTCAGAAGGATGGATATCAGGCCGTGCATGCAGCTGTGTGTTGTCTTTGAGTGACTGAATGGAACAGCGAGTGATTTGAGTATGAATATGCTTCTGGAAGCTGGTCTGAGGCGGGCAGGGGGGAAGAGATGATAGTATTTGTGTATGATATCGTGTGCTGGGTGTTGTTTTGATGTTCCTTGGTGTGTGTGGATGTGCTGCCATATATTGTAGTGGATGTTGTGGGTTTGTGGAGGCTGCAGCGAGAATTTGTGTGCCTCTCATGTCTAGATGATCCTTGACTTTGAGGACTTTGGTTTGTTGGTGTAGGTGGTCTGTAGGTGTAGTAGCTGTGCAGCCTGTGATTATTTTTAGGGCCTTGTTTTGTATGGTCTGAAGAGTGTTATAGTGTGTTTTAGTGGGGTTAGGAGCCCAAACAGGGCTTGCATAATTCATCACTGAATGTAAATATTGTTTGTATACTGTGGTGGTGGTTTCTTTGTTGTGTCCAAATGTTGTATGGGCAAGTGACTTCAAGGCATTGAGTCTAGGTGTTAATTTTTTTTTTATGTTTGTGATGTGTTGTTTAAATGACATTCCTCTCCAGAGTTAGAGTATGGTGCAGCTTCTTCTTTGCAGAGGGCTCTCCCAATGCTGGAGATGATGCAGGGCGCATGGGAGGCACGTCTGAACATTACGAAAATGTGTACAGCTGTGAAAATATCCTCACGTGCAGTAAAGCTGTGAGGAGGGACGTGGACTGGTTCTGGGAAAATTCACTGTGAAGTCAGTTCGCCATCAGACATTTCCCCGTCAAAACATGGACGATTCCGTCATTCTATAAATATACCTAATATTAATTGATTAATACTATAATAACTAATTTCATGGGGAACTATCAAGGTCTAGGTTCATTGAATAGCGTAGGTTTGGATATTAGTGTATAATTTGCACTTGTAGTCCATTACTAACTTGTTTCTGCCTCACCGTAGTCGACTTTGAATTATAGTCTGGCATCTTCCATAGCTGCCTTCAGTAATTTTTATTGTAATTTTTGGATGCAGTAGGTTGAAATTGATTGATTGGCTGAGAATGTAGACGTAATATGAAGATAATTCGTGTAAATTTAGTGCATGTCGATCGTTCACTTGAGGTTATTAGGCATCTATATAAATGCCAATGTCTCATATGTGGCCTTATGTTAACCTGCCCCGTCCCGGCAGATTGTTAACCAGTTACCTTCTCCGATCCCGGCAGTTTTTTTTTTTTTTTTTTTTTTTTTTTTTTTTTTTTTTTGCTAAAACCTCCGCTTTTTATGAGAAACATTGAAAATTCTTAGAGAAATACCTCACCTGACCTTTAAAATGCTGCTACAGGTTAGAATACCCCTCACATGGCTGTGTTTTCTATGGGCCTTGGCTCCTGAGAAAAGTGATCTATAGGAGGGTAACTATTCCAAGCCACTTATAATAGTTATTTACTTATTTTTTTGGTATGAATTTATATGAAGTACAAGAGCATTGGTTTTCACACAGTAATATAGGCGATATAAGAGAGAGAGAGAGAGGGAGAGTGGCCATGTGCAGTTTGCCACAAGGGTGTGGGAAGTAATTCCATCTTGTGTAGTGTTTGTGATAAATGGGTGCACAAGAGATGTAGTGGTATTAGAGGTAGACTGCGAGATGATGCTGATTTCATGTGTGCGGCGTGTCGGGGAGAGCAGGTGGAGATTGTTAGGCGTGAGAGGGTTGAACTTGCAGGTGAGTCTCTTGAGTGTGTGGAGGAGTTTCGTTATTTGGGAGACATGTGTGCCAGAGGTGGGGCTGGAGTTAGCTCGGTTGCTAGGGTGAGAAGTGGTTGGAAGAAGTTCAGGGAGCTGTTGCCTCTCCTAACATTGAGAGGACTCTCCTTACGTGCTAAGGGGTCTTTGTATGCAGCATGTGTTAGGAGTGTGATGCTGTTTGGTAGTGAGACCTGGGCAGTAAAGGAAGAGGATATTCGCAGGTTTAAACGTACAGAAATGACAATGATTAGGTGGATGTGCAGTGCGTCCCTGCGAGCAAGGCCTGGGGGGGCTGGGTTTACGATGGAATAGTTGAGAGGTAGGATGGGACTGGAGTGTATTGGTGTTGTGATGAGGAGAGGTAGGCTGAGGTGGTTTGGACATGTGGAGAGGATGGGGGATGATAATTGGGTACAGAGGGTGAGAGGTGTTACTATTGGGGGAGGGGTTGGGAGGGGTAGACCGAGAAAGACATGGGATGAGGTCATTAAGTGTGACTTAAGGGTTAAGGGACTGAACAGGGAGGCTGCCAGGGATCGAGCAGCGTGGAGAGCCGCCATTAGGTGACCAAGGCCGACGCATGCAAGCTTGTTGTAGCCTTCAAAAACGAAATGAAACGAAGCATTGTTTCACTCACCAAACACATCAACATACTGCACCTTTTTTGGCGACATTACCTGAACATTATTTCTGACTGTTTCTTCCTCTAACGCTATGTAAAATTTGTCCTCCACATTGTCATCGATTGGGGAATCACTCTGGCCTTGAGTTTCATACTGTGGCACGATATGTCTTTACTGGCCAGGTCACTGGTAACAGGTGAGTTGCCTAGACAATGGCCTGCGGGGCATACGTCACCTGATTCACGTTTCAGTATACAGTATTTATCTATTTTTCTTCGTTAATACCAACCATTTGATGCCATATTTTACATTTATTATAAAAAGAATAAACCACCATCAGCTTTATAACTCATATACTGTAACTCAAAAACTAATATACAGTAACTCAAAAACTAATATACAGTAATCCCTTCACCATCCGATGTAATAGAGCCAAAGGCATGACCGGAAAGTGGTCTTGTCCGGATAGTGGCCCTGAAGCTTCAGCACCGGTCATTCCTGACCCTTACCTAACCTAACCTTAATCAGAAAACCACCTACCTACCTTCCTGATGGACATGCATAGCAATTATTTAAGACCCCATTCATGTAAGTAATGGACACAAAGCATGAATTAATTGAATTTTAACCATAAAATGATGATTTTTAGATGAGTAAGGCAGAGGTGTTCACCACTTTGCATCATGGTGTAAGTAAGTATCGGACATGCCAGTCACTAAGAAAATCACCCTTTCTCACATCTTATGCACTAAAATATGGGATACAAAGTATGAAATAAATAAATTGTTACCAGAAAATTATGGTTTAGAGGTGAGTATGGCAAAGATGTTCACCAGTTGACTAGATAGTTAATGTATGTAAGAGACATGGTAATCACTATGAAAATCACCTTTTTCACAGCCTGTGCACTCAAATATGAGACACAAAGCATGAAGTAAATTAAATGTAACCAGAAAAATTATGATTTAGAGGTGAGTAGGGCAAATATGTTCACCAGTTGACTAGATAGTGAACGTATGTAAGAGACATGGTAATCACTATGAAAATCACCTTTTTCACAGCCTATGCATTCAAATATGGGACACAACGCATGAAATAAATAAAATGTAACCAGAGAATGAGGATTTAGAAATGATTATGGAAAACATTTGGCATTTGACAGCGTACTTACATGTCCGTGGCGGTTGTCAACGAATATTACCCCCACCTCTATGGCTTTTACAGTGGTCATAAATAGTCTTGAAGCATGTACTGTAATCCAGTGTTGAACTGCACTTAATCTTTAGCACTGTGAATTATGATTGTTTAAACAAAAAAAACAATACCGCAAACGATCTCGACGACTGTTTACTCTTTACTGGAGTTGAGAGATAACTGGCGGGAGAGGGGAGCGTGGGAAGGGATCTTAAACACAGCTGGTCGGTGAACGCGGGAAATCCAAACTGACGCATCAGAAAAAACAGGATTTTTTTTTTTTTTTTTTTTGCAATTTTTTGGCATTTTTGGGTTTCGAACATCAGCCTATGATGTCCAGACAGTGAGGTAACCGGATAGTGGTCGTCCGGAAAGTAGAGAGATTACTGTACTTGCTAAATTAACTGATATGTAAATAAATGACGGGGAATCATCCTGATGCCGAAAAGTCCCGATGGCGAATTGTCTTGTTATTGTTGTGACGGCTTCGCCGCAGGCGATCACGGCGCTGTCCAGTGCGCCCATTTTGAATTTTTCGTATTTCCTTTGGCGTCATCGAATTTTTGTTTATCGGGTTTTCATTTACTGGGGATCCTTTGTACAGGTGGGGGCACTCGCCATCCACTCACTCAATGTAGTGCTGCTCTCGGGTGTCTGCCCTTTCCTCTCCTCCGTCCTTCTTTCCCTCAATCCTCTTCTGTCTTTCTTTTTTTCATTCTTTCCTTGTCCTTCTGTCTGTGGGCGACTTTACACTCTCTCTTCTGTCTTTCTTTCCTTCATTCTTTCCTCGTCCTTCTGCCTGTGGGTGACTCTACACTGAGTGACAAGCCAAATGGCTTCCTGTACACCAGGAAACCATTTACTATGCTGGGTGGTAACCATATAACCAAATTTTGGCGCTTGGTGGTTTAGTGGGTGATTGCGGCACTCCAGTTGGATTGAGCCGGTGAAGGTTTATGTCCAAGGGTTGGTTGGGTGTAATGCCACTCAGGGATGAGTGAGGCTGGTCACTCTCATTTTAAATGTCAGGACCAACTTGCCTAGCCCCGGGCTCCTACGCTTCTCTGTGGGGCGACATACGATTGGATGATGGATGAATGGATGGACACCCTAAAGTAGCATGACAGTTTTCAAACTATCGAAAGGTCGCACTCACCAAGCTAAACACTCACGAGTCATGATGGCCAACTGCGCAGGCAGTGTTGGCAAGCAGATATCTTCTAAAGCACTAATCTAAACCAATAATGCACTAAGCTATAGGTGAACTGTTGAAATTTTTGTGCCGAATTGGACTTCAAAATGCACTAGATGTAGAAGAATACCTAATATTTATAGGTGTTTCATTTCGTTTCGTTTTCTTTTTGAATGCTCCAGCATGCTTGCATGCGTTGGCCTTGGTCACCTAATGGTGGCTCTCCATGCTGCCCGATCTATGGCAGTCTCCCTGTTCAGTCCCTTAACCCTGAGGTCACACTTAATGACCTCGTTCCATGTCTTTCTTGGACTACCCCTCGGAACTCCATCCCCAGTATTAATTCATATCATTTTCTGCACCCAACTATCTTCCCCCATTCTATGCCTAAACCATCTCAATCTACCTCTTCTCATCACAACACCAATACACTCCAGTCCCATCCTACCTCTCAACTCTTCCATCATAAACCCAGCCCCCCCAGGCCTTGCATGCAGGGACGCACTGCACATGCACCTAATCATTGTCATTTCTGTATGTCTGAGTCTGCGAATATTGTCTTCCTTTACTGCCCAGGTCTCACTACCATACAGCATTACACTCCTAACACATGCTGCATACAAAGACCCCTTAGCATGTAGGAAGAGTTCTGTCAGTGTCAGGAAAGGCAACAGCTCTCTGAACTTTTTCCAACCACTTCTGTCCCTAGCCATGGAGCTAGCTCTAGCTCCACCTCCAGCACATAACATGTCTCGCAAATAACAAAACTCTTCTAGACACTCTAGAGACTCACCAGCAAGTTCTATCCTTTCACGCCTGACAATTTCCATCTGCTCTCCCCGACACGCCGCACGTATAAAATCAACATTATCTCACAGTCTACCTCTAGTACCACTACATCTCTTGTGCACCCACTTATCACAAACCCTGCGCAAGATGGAATTATTTCCCATGCCCTTGTGGCAAATTGCACATGACCACTCCCCCTCTTCTTTGACAGTCCCATCACCAACCCTAGATATCATCACTTTTTTGTTATTACCAACTACTAAAATTTATTGGGGATAAGTTATTGTGAAAAGGGCTAAATTATTATCAAAAGTGCTAGATCTATCACCAACAGCGCCAAATTGGCAACTATGGGTGCACGGGTACCAGCAATGAGCTGGTGACCCCATCACGGGTGCTGATCGGCTCAGCATATGCGTCGGAAGAGCAGAGACCTATTGTAATGGGACCATTTATGAAAACCACTGAAAGACAGGAAATACTGTAGGACCAGATGCTGAGTGAGAGGACTTTTACTGTAATAATAATAATATTCTAATGCATATATTTAATAATAAATTTTAAAATGCATATACATTACTGTACAGTAATACTTGCCTATCCCCGGGCTCCTACACTTCTCATGGGGCAACGTAGGATTGGATGATGGATGGATGGAATAATAATAATAATAATCTGGTCTTTTGTTTCTCAAAAGTGCCAGTTCTTCCACTGGGAATTCACTAGCACTAGACATACATATACAGTACATTAATTTTACAGTTACAAGAAGTGTGACGTCTCTCATATACAATACAAACTTCATCAATAAAAAAATGTGAAAATGACAGTCGTTAAACCCTATAATCATCCATCACAGTGCCTCTCTCCAGGTCATAGCATTTTGAAAAGAGAAAGGCTTTTAGCAGTCTCTTAAAGGATTTAACAGAAGAGAGTTGTCTCATGGGCAACAACAATCTATTATATAACCTAGGGGCTCTATATACAAAAGAATGATCAGAGAAAGGTAACTGATGAATGGCTCCAGGCCCATCAGGATGCAAAGAATCATCTTCACCACATAACATCACACATTGATGTGTCAATGCAAATTTCAGCAATTCAGCATGGTACTGTACTTGGGTTCACCAAACTTAAGAACCTAGAATGTAATAAAACACAGTCTAAATTCAGTTCTAGCCACTACTGGTAACCAATGCAGCTCAATAAGGAATAGGGTTGTTGAGGTTCTTGGGAGGAGACCAAAGATAAGCCATGCTGGCCTGTTCAACACGGTCTGAAGTTTTGTTAGCATATTATTTGGAAGGCCAGTCCACAGTAAATTACAATAATCAACACAAGATGAGACCACTGCATGGACCAGTGTTAAGAGGCAACGTCTATTAAGGAATTTTCTCATAGTGTACAGATTTCTAATAAGCAGCTTGACAACTTGATCAATATGTTCTTTGTAATTTAACTTTTAATTAAAATAAACACTAGGTTTCAAACAGAACTGGCTGGATGAAGCTGAGACACACCGGTGTTCAAAGTCATGGCATTATTAGCATTGTCGCCCCTTCTGTTTCCTCGGATGATGATGATCTCAGCTTTACTATCATTCAGCTTAAGTTTCCTTCCTGCCATCCATATCTTAATATCAGACATTAGAGATTCAAGGTTAGTCTTGGTATCAATAATATCTGACATCTTAACATAGAGTTGAGTGTCGTTTCGTTTTTGTTTCGTTTTTGAAGGCTCCAACATGCTTGCATGCGTCGGCCTTGGTCACCTAATGGCGGCTCTCCACGCTGCTCGATCCCTGGCAGCCTCCCTGTTCAGTCCCTTAACCCTTAAGTCACAATTAATGACCTCGTCCCATGTCTTTCTCGGTCTACCCCTCCCAACCCCTCCCCTAATATTAACACCTCTCACCCTCTGTACCCAATTATCATCCCCCATCCTCTCCACATGTCCAAACCACCCCAGCCTACATCTCCTCATCACAACACCAATACATTCCAGTCCAATCCTACCTCTCAACTCTTCCATCGTAAACCCAGCCCCCCCAGGCCTTGCTCGCAGGGACGCACTGCACATCCACCTAATCATTGTCATTTCTGTACGTTTAAACCTGCGAATATCCTCTTCCTTTACTGCCCAGGTCTCACTACCAAACAGCATCACACTCCTAACACATGCTTCATACAAAGACCCCTTAGCACGTAAGGAGAGTCCTCTCAATGTCAGGAGAGGCAACAGCTCCCTGAACTTCTTCCAACCACTTCTCACCCTAGCAATCTAGCTAACTCCAGCCCCACCTCCGGCACATAACATGTCTCCCAAATAACGAAACTCCTCCACACACTCAAAAGACTCACCTGCAAGTTCAACCCTCTCACGCCTAACAATCTCCACCTGCTCTCCCCGACACGCCGCACACATGAAATCAGCATCATCTCGCAGTCTACCTCTAATACCACTACATCTCTTGTGCACCCACTTATCACAAACAGTACACAAGATGGAATTGCTTCCCACACCCTTGTGGCAAACTGCACATGGCCACTCTCCCTCTTTTCTGATTGTACCGCCACCAACCCTAGATATCATCACTTTCGTTTTATCTGCATTTACCCTTAAGCCCTTGTACCCCATACCATCTCTCCACTTCTTAAATCTTTCCTCCGCCTCCTTTTCATTCTCCGCAATCAACACCAAATCATCAGCATACAACATCTCCCATGGGAGTCCATCTCTGAAGTCACGTGAGAGGGCTTCAAGCACCATGATAAACAACAAGGGACTCAAAACTGACCCCTGATGCACACCAACATTCACGGAAAACTCATCACTCAAAGCTCCATTCACTCTTACCTGGGTGCGAGCACCCATGTACATGGCCATCACCACCCTAACCAGCCACTCTTCCAACCCTAGCTTTCTAATTGCCCACTTCACCACCTCTCTAGGGACTCTGTCAAAGGCCTTTTCCAAATCAACAAAAACAAAATACAATTCCCTTTTCTTTCCAATATATTTTTCCTGAAGCTGTCGAACAATGAATATGGCATCAGTGGTCCCCCTGCCTGGCATAAACCCAAACTGCATCTCATCTATATTCACTCTTTCTCTAATCATACCTTCTAGAACTCTCTCCATTACTTTCATTATCTGATCTAAAAGCTTTATACCTCTGTAATTTCCCCTTTCCAGGGCATCACCCTTTCCCTTGTACACATTTACAATTACACTCCTCAGCCAATCATCTGAGACAACACACTCATATATAATCCTATTTATCAGGTCAGTGACTAACCTCACCCCAGTATCTCCTGAGGCCTTCAACATTTTGGCAGTCAACCCAAGACACACCTGCCGCCTTCCCCACCCGCATCCTGCCTATTGCCTCACTCACAGTAGCAGCGTCAATCAAAGGCCAAGGGCCAAACACTGGATCAGCGGGCTCCAAACCTTTTCTATCCCAATCAAACTCCTCATTCAACAATCGGCTATAATGCTCTCTCCATGCATCTTTAATATCCTCACTGCTCACCACCACCCTTCCATCATCATTCTTCACACACTGCTCACCTACAATGTCCCGATTATCCCTCTTCACCTGATTTGCCACCCTAAAAATCATATTTTTCCTTTCTCCATGATTTAGATTATCAAGTAAAAGTCTCTGTGACTCAGACTTCGCCCTGTATACCTCTCTTCTAGCCCTGCGCTTGGCAGTCAAGTACTCCTCCCTGTTACCACCATTCTTCCATTCCCGGAAAAGCCTTCTTCTCTCCTTAACTGCAGCTTCTACACCCTCATCCCACCACCAAGTTACTTTTTTGTCTTGGTGGGCCTCTTGTCCAACCGCATATTGTATCAGTAACTCTCAACATGTTGTTCTTAAGGGCTCTATACTGTTCATTAACGCCTCTATCTACGGCTTCCTGTTCAGCCACCACTCTCCTCATCTCACTATAAAAGGCATCCCTTACTGATTGGTTTCCCAGCTTCCGTGTTTTCCTCCTAGGTACATATGTCCTCCTTCTCATCACTCGATCCTTAAGCACCATGTCACAAATCAACAGTTTGTGCTGCTGCACACACTCCTCGCTTCCTATAACTTTAACATCCCTCACTAATCTCCTATCAACCCTCCTGACCAGAAAATAATCTATCTGACTACTAATTCCCCCGGACTCATACGTAATCAACCGGCTGATTCTTTTCCTAAAATGTGTGTTGCACACAATCATATCCATAGCCTCCCCAAACTCGAGTATTCTTTCCCCTTCCGCATTCCTCACCCCATACGCACATCCTCCATGGACTCCTTCATAACCTTGAGCTGCTTCACCCACATGACCATTTAAATCCCCTCCCAGAACCACTACCTCATCATCACCCATACCACTCACTACACGTATTAAATCATCCCAAAATCTATCCTTCTCTGCGTCATCCAATCCCACCTGTGGAGCATATGCCGATATAACTGAAACCAACCTCTGCTCGACCAAAATTTTCACTACTAATATCCTATCACTTACTCTCATAACATTCATGACATATTCCACCCATTTCTCCGCAACCAACACACCCACACCCCCATATCCGTCAGTTCCCCCCTGCCAAAACAACTTATAGTAGCAATCCTTCCCAACAATCTTTCTGGCTGATCCACCCCTGTACCGGACTTCCTGCAAACATGCCACATCCACCCACCTCCTACTGAATGCCTCAACATCTTCCCCTGCTCTTCCTCTCAAACTACCCACATTCCACGAACCCACCCTAAACCCCCTGGGTGATTTGCTGTCCTCAGGCTTGCTTTGGTGCTTGTTTTTGTGCATAGTCATAGTCGGTAAGATAAAGGGGGGTAAACATTCCAAAGGCCCGACCCATTGCACAGACCCAGGTCCAGGCAATGGATCTGGGACCCCTAGCCCACCAGCTTACCAGTGGCTGTGGTAGTGGCCTCGGGGGCACCCTGCCAGGACAGCTGCAGGGACACCCTCCAAACGCAGCTTGGCACTGCAACTGCCCCGCCATTATACACCCAATGATAGGGCAGCCTCCTGGGGCGCTACTCCCAGGTTCGGGCCCCTCTCTATTGAGCGGAATCGGCAGCCTGGGAACCGCAATGCCCTGTACCCTCTAGCACAGGTTCGAGCCCCATCTCGCCCTGGACCCATGATCTATGCTGGCGGAACCCCAGTCAAGCCTCCCCCCAAAGTCCGCCACTAGGTAGCGGGGGCAAAGTTTTCTGGCCGCATGCCCTTGCTGGCGTCAACCCCTGTAACGTAGTGGGATACGTTGTGTAATATGTAAAGCGCATGTGGTGTAGTGCATAAGATAGTTAGAGGAAATGTTTGGGAGGGTTACTGTCACACTGAAAAAGGTCAGCAAAGGGGGATGGTTAGGTAACTAGTGAAATGGGAGCTCCAGCTCTCCCTATCACTAGTATTCCCATTCCACCAGTATTCCCCTCGGGAATACTACTCTGTTCGGCCCGTGCTACAGCCTCCTCCTACCATCAGCATAAAAATGATAGGACATGTTGTAAGCATCAAGTGAAGACGATAAACTACTGGTATTGATTGTAAATAGAATTGGAACCAAAACTGATCCTTGAGGGACTCTGAACAGTAGGGGAGCAGAATCTGAGCTAGCATGATCAACGACTACTCTGTGGGATCTGTCTGATAGATACGATGTAGGGAGCAAAAGATCATTGTCATGAACGCCATAAAAATATAGATCATCCAACGATAGTTTATAATCTACTGAGTCAAAAACTGCAGACAGATCCAGCAGAACTAGGAGAGAGGACATCCCACTACAGGTGTTTGTCACCAAGTCACTATGAATCCACATTAATGTAGTGTCAGTTGAATGGTATTTTCTGTATGCTGATTGAACAATGGGAACAACTCTGTTATGTTCCAGTAGTAGTAAGAGTTGATCAAGTATGGCCCACTCAATAATCTTAGATAAGAAAGACAGGTGAGAGACGGGACGATAATTTGTCATGCTTTAAACATCAAGGTTGGGCTTCTTGAGTAGGGGCATAAGCAAAGCACATTCTCAGACTGCACAAAATTACTTTCCAAGAAGCATCTATTTGTTATGGTGCAGATAAAGTCTGCTGCATGCTCGTACACATCAGGCAGTTGTGACATGTTACATGGATCAGTTGGACAGAATGTTTTGTTAAGATCTCTAATGTAACATTTGACTTTATTTACAGGCAGTGGATGAAATGTTGAAGGCAAATGACCCACTGTGTGCTGTGATTGGAAGTCAACTGAATACACCTCACTAGAAAAACTGTTGTCTAAATCATTTCTTATGCGAGATATCTTAGTTGTAAAGAATCAAACAAAATCAGAAGCCAATAGGGCATTGGATACAGAAGTCAGTTTAACATTTGGATTCCCCCAACCAACCAAATTGTTCACAACTGCAGACTTGTATCACCACCAACCTATCAACCTGGCAAAAGCTTCCACAGGAGTACCCACTAATGATTAATAATATCCAGCTTAATCCTGCTTCATCCTTGAACATGCTTGGTGTTTCATTCACTCGTGACTAATCTTGGAAAGATCATATTACATCTCTTGTAAAATCTGCTTCCAAGAGATTAGGTGTGCTAAGCCGACTCCATACCTTCTTTACCCCTGCACAGTTGTTAAGGTTATACACGGATTTTATTCGTCCCTGTTTAGAGTACAACTCTCATGTATGGGGAGGCTCCCCACATACTGCTCTTCTAAATAGGGTGGAGTCAAAGGCTTTTCGTCTCATCAACTCTCCTCCTCTTACTGGCTCCCTTCAACCTCTGTCTCTTTGCTGCACTGTTGCATCATTATCCCTTTTCTGTTGTTACTTCAATGGTCACTGCTCCTCTGAACTGTCTATTTGCATCTCCCCACCTCTGCGATGGCTGTGTAGCACCCGTCTAGCAACAAACTCTCATCCCTTTTCTGTCCAACTCTCTAATGCAAGAATTAACCATTAGTCCCAGTTCTTCATTTATGCAACAGGTTAGCTTTGGAACTGTCTCCCTCTGTCTGTATTTCCTACTTCCTATAATCTCCAGTGTGTCCAGGCATCTCGAAATGATCGGATCTTGAATTTGGCTCTCTCTTGTATTGTTTTTGTTTTTTTCTTGGAAGGAACAGTTGCAGGCTCCTGGCCTTTGGTTCCTTCTTCCTAGCATTAAAAAAAAAAAAAATGAATCAACTTTGTTTTGATAACACCTTGCCTACTGATCTTTTACAGTGTGAACAACTGCTTTTCTAGCAGAAACATAATGCAAACGAGTCAGTTCGGTTTATTGCTAACGCTACCCACGTTCTCCCTTTCTATGTTGTTTAAGCAAAGCATTAGTGGATGGAGCATACCATGGAGAATTATTACTTACAATGAGTGTTTTTACTACCTCAGGACAATAATGGCAAAAAATTGACCTGTGCTCATTGTTATACAGTAATCCTTTGATTATCCAGTGTAATAGAGCCAAAGGCATGCCCCTGTAGTGGCTCCGTCTGGATAGTGGACTTCTCCCCTGGCCCCCATTCATACATAACCTAACTTTGAAAGCCAGTGTAAAAGGTCACTGCAGTACATCATACAACACTTGTTCCTGTTGTTTAATACTACTCTGTCTGGCCAAGCAGACCTAAAAATGTCGTGGGCATGTCAACACTCATGATTCGACCATCTTGCATCAGTCTTACCCAGGATCTCCTGCCTCTAAAGAGTCAGCATTACCCTCTTCCTTTTCCCTGGTGAAGGGGTCATCATCATGCACCCTAGGAAGAGGCATGCAAGGAATAGCAAAGCCAGAAGCAGGTAGGGAACAACCACAAAAACCACCACGTGTGCCGATATAACTGTTTATGTTGCCGTTCGGGAACTGAGACTGAGCGAGGGGGGGGCGGGCTCTGGCAGACGTAGGGTAAACTATCCATGGCGGTGCCACCAGGCTGTTCCCGCATGTCTGGGCAGAAATTTTTCGTGTGATCATAATTTCCAAACGGATGCAAGGATTTTGTCCGGATATTGGGAAAAAATGTACGAATAACGGTTTGATACAGCCAGATCACAGCATTTGGGTAATGGATTGTCTGGGTAGTGGTCGTCTGGATAATTGAGAGATTACTTACCAACCAAATCATCAGAATTGAAGAATCAGTGTAGTTTAAACACTATTCAATTTCAAGACACGTTGTATGGCGGTCAGTGTTCCTGCAATTTTTAAACTTGATTGCCTTTTTACAGGAAGAGGGTTTCAGGATCAAATCTACGCTGGAGCAGGGAACAGTTTAAGGATTTGAATTTCATTAAATTAGGCTTTACTGATCTACCAGAAGCCCCGCCGACATGTCTTAAAAATACCCCCGCTAATACCAATACACCAGTCCTGTATGAGACAGCCCTAGCATGTATTCAATATGGACGGTGAGTGTTAGCGCCGAAGTGGTGACATGTAGAGGTGTATGGTATGTAGGAGGACTGCTGGGCCTTGATAGCAGGCTGTGAAAGCCTGTGCCCAGAGTCGGACACATAAAAAAAAAAAAAAAAATGATCAGAGATAACGAGATCAGCTGAGTCAACACGAGCCGGCAACCAAGGGAGGATGGGATCAAGTCAAGCACACGTCCCGAGACGTGAGTTGGATCAGTCACATGATTGAATATATTATTCTAGTTGATCAGCTCAAGGAATTCTGAAGAAATGATTTTGATTGCGGACTGTCAGCCCAATAGTTGAAATCACCACAAACAAGAAGTCCTCCAGATTTAAGAGAAAATACTGCAAGAAACTGTCCAAACTCCTCCATGAAACTTTGATCAATGCCCGGATGACCAGGTTGATAAACAATTGCATTTCTAATGGTTTTCTGATGGAAATTTATTAATACTTCCTTAAATTCAAATGAAGATTGGGTCAGGTCAGAGTCTATGGAACAATCATTTGCGAGTGCTGTTGAGTAGATGAGTGCTACACCTCCTCCTGGATAGTCAGTGCCAGGCCTGGGAATACTTATAATAGAATGTGTCCTAGGCAAAGCACTACGAATAATATTAATATCAGACTCACACAACCAGGTTTCAGTCAAGCACAAAGTGTCAAGCTCGTGCTGATTCAGAGCCTCGATTAGTATAGTCCATCTTATTATTGATGGAACGAATATTGAAAAGACCCATCTTTAACTGGCTCAAAAGGGATTTAGTCAGTTTTTTGAGTGGTCAGAGTTGGTGTTTTCAATCAATCTATTCCAATGTGAAATCATAATTGGACAGTCTCTACTAGATGCAAAATGGGCAGCCAACTGTGGATTAGTAGTAACTTCTTGATGTCTGAAGGAAGAGTAGTTGATGCATTTGGGAGAATTTCTGTTACTGCAGTCCTTAGATTTATGGGTTCCAACACAAAAAACACATTTAGAACATCTTTCAGTTGTATGATTAAAACCCTGACCATGATAACACTGTGTAACCCAGAATCTATCAAAAGTGCAGCATCTTTTGAGATCCACATAAGTATACTGTAATTGCTCAGTTCTACGATGGAGGATCTCACCTCTGGCAGTACCTTCTAGACAGTGGTTTTGGCGTCATTCTTAGTTCTTGTGAAGAAAAGGTTGAGGACTGTTTTTGCTCAGAATGTTTGGGATGATGTCAAAGTCTCCCAAGGAAGCAGAAGGACCTGTCATGGTCATTTTTGGCAGCATTTTCTTTGGCTCCGATATGCAGAAAGTGCCATCGGAGCCAAAATGATCATTCAGTACCTCAGCTGCTTCACCTTTGGCTTCGGCTGATGGAAACTTCATTACTAGCCCACCAGCCTTGGTCTTAAGGTAACTGTCAACTGGTACCGAGTCAAATACACCTCTGATGTCTTCTGGTCCCATTTGACTCATCGGAGCGTTAGCACTGCGTTTTGGTTTTACGATCAGTACCTGTTGACTATGGATAGCATTTTTCTGGCCATGAGCACTTATCTCATCCACACCCTTAGGCAGATCCCTCCCATCCCCCACGAGAGACCCCCAAACAACATCCGCTAATGACTTGGCATGGTCTTGGGTGACAGCCATTGGTGATGAGACTCGGTCTCTAGTGCCTCCAGTCTGCTTGAAACATCCTTATGCAGACTTTGCAGTCTGGAAGGGTTAGCTATACTGGTAGTATTAATTACTTTGCTACCAGGTTTCCTTCCTAGGGCTAACATTATTGTTCTTATCTGGTCTATCTATCTATCTATCTATTGCCAGACACCATAATCCCGTAAGGGGTGGCCATTTGACTTTGAGTTATTTTTTTTTACAGGGAGGGGCACTAACCCTCCACCAACCCACTTGTTGACACGTAGGGAGCACGTATGGTTTGGTTATATGGTTACCACCCAGCGTTGTAAATGGTTTCTTGGCTTGTAATGGCCATATTAAACCAACTCGGGAACAATTTTTTTTCACTCAAAATATCTTTTTACTTGTGATTCTGGTCTGTGCAGTGTGTCCAGATATACTGACTTTGTATTTGACTTTCTTCTGAAAGATGCACTTTTAATGTTTTTTTTTTTTTGAGCGAAGACGAAGGGGAGTAAGGCTTGGTAGATGAGTTTGGGAGAGTGTGTAAGAAACATAATATAAAGGTGAATGTAGGGAAGAGTAAAGTGATGGTCTTTGAGAGAAGTGAAGCCAGTGAATGTACAGTGAGATTGGATGGGAAGGATATGGAGAATGTGAGTGCATTTAAGTACTTGGGTAGTGTGATGAGTAAGGATGGACGTCTGGAGGGTGAATTGCTCGAAAGGGTGCAGCAGGGAAGGAAGGTTGCTAGTTCGTTGAAAGCAGTGATAAGAAACAGGGAGGTGAGCATGGAAGTGAAAAATTTGTTACATGACAGTATTTTGATACCAACTCTAACATATGGAAGTGAAGCTTGGACCCTGTTGGAAGGACAGAAGTCAAGAGTGAGAGCAGTGGAAATGAGTTACTTGAGAGGAGCATGTGAAGTCACATGGAGAGACAGACTAACAAATGAGGAAGTGAAGGAGCGTTGTGGTGTGGTTGTAGACGTGATGGGAAGCGTTAGGAGAAACACGTTAAGGTGGTTTGGGCATGTGGAAAGGATGGAGAGTGAAAGACTGACGAGGAGAGTGTATGTGAGTGAGGTGGAGGGGGCAAGAGGAAGGGGGAAGCCGAGGATGAGATGGAGGGATGGAGTGGAGAGGTATATGAGAGAGGGGGGTGTGAGTTGGGAGCAGAGTAGTGAAATGGCGGGGGACAGAGTGACATGGAGGCGATTTGTTTGTGGCCACCCCGTGCGGGATTGAGGCGTCTGGCAATAGATAGATTTATAAATTTACATTCTCTCACAACACTATCAGACATTGCCACTCACAAGCATCCACAGAACTATGAATCAGTCTGCAGGAATCTGTTTCACTGTTGGAAAGGAATGGATTATCAGGTATTACTGTCATGGAGCACTGTATATTATGGATGGTAATAAAATGGTTAAACTGAAGCTTTACACTTTTTTATTTTAATATAAAAGCATGTGGCTTAGTAACCCCTTTAGTCCAGTGTTGTGTTTATCATTTAGTGGTCATGTCCAGAAGATTTTTACGCAGGATAGACTTTGAACTGGAGGTGTTAAATGTTACTTTCATAAACCCCTTCACTACTGGAGGGCCTTTTTAAGTAATCTGGTGATGCCGTGGTCAAAATGACAGACATCAGTGGGTTGAAGGGACTACCTTACTGAGAATCTGCAGAAAGCTTAATCATCATCATCATGGCATTTTTCTCACCTAACGATGGGGTCGGATAACATCTAGAAAACAAAGAAATAGAAGTTGCGGAGAGAGACCTGTCAAAAAGATGCTGTAGTACAATGTTTAACTTTTCTCTGCAGGCTACGTATCTGATTGACTGGCGCGCAGCAAACAAGTACCCAGTGTTGATCATCTTTTACATCAATGGCTGCTTCCTGATTGCTAGTATTGGCTTCATCATTCAGTTCCACCCTGGTGTGAGAGAGAACCTCACCTGCCGCTCAGATGGTACACTGCGCAAAGGTGAACCCAGGTATAACAGAGGATGTTATTTATGTGGTACAGCACAGTTTTTTATTCTTGATATGAGGTCTGTCCAAAAGAAAACTGAATTTTTATGTAGCATGCCAACAAGCTGGTGTAGCATGTTCGCACCAGGTGTGCTGTGTAGCGGCAACATTGAGCTTTAGTCAGACATCAGCCGCATCATGCCATGTCATTTAGTCATTGAGGTACATGCATTTGAGTGAACGTGTGTTTAGTGCACTTGGTGATTTGTTGCAAGTTGAACAATGAAGGTTCCTGAAGAGCAATAGCTTTGAGTGAAATTCTGTTTCAGATTTGGAAAAACTTTTACAGAGACATTTTAGATGTTGCAACAGGCTTATGGGGAGGATTGTTTGAGTTGTACGCAATGTCGCAAGTAATGTCAGGTGTTCAAATCGGGTAGAACATCCACCGAAGATGATCGCCCTCCACATCAATAGATGATGATCATGTCGAGAAAGTTTCATGCTTTGATCCGTGAAAATTGTCGCCTGACTGTCTGTGCAGTTGGTGTAAAAGTTCGTGCTATGCAACTTTAACAGAGAAACTTAAAATGCATCATGTTGCCACAAAGTTTATGCTGTGTCTGCCAACAGATGAGCAAAAAGAGAACAGTGTCACAGTCAGGCAGGAGCTGTTTGATTGTTCGAATGCTGATGAAGACTTCCTGCAGAGTGTCATAACAGGTGATGAAACTTGGATGTATGGCTTTGATTTTGAAACTAAAAGGCAGTCATTGCATTGCGTTGGAACATCATCATCGCATCCAAAAAAGGCATATCAGAGTTGAGCAAATGTGAAATTGATTTTGAGTTTTTTTTTTTTTTTTTTTTTTTAAGGATGTTGTTCATCATGAGTTTGTTCCACATGATCAGACAGTCAATATATAGTTTTACTTGGATGTCCTGATGCATTTGAGTGAGGCAGTGTGAAGGAAGAGGCCTGAGGTGTGGACAAACAAAACCTTGATGCTGCACCATGATGGTGCACCTGCTCACACGCTGCTCCTTATCAGTGACTCCTTGATGAAGCACGAGATAACTGTTTACCCACCAGCCTCCTTACTCTCCAGATTTGGCCCCTGCAGACCCCCCCCCCCCAAAAAAAAAAAGTTGAAATCCACCCTGAAGGGCCACTTATTTCAGATGATGGAAGAGATAGAAGAAAATTCACTATGAAAATGTGCACGGTGCACCATTCCAGAAAATGCATACCAGGATGCCTTCCAGAACTGAAAAAATGTTGGGAACATTGTATAAACAGAGGAGGGGGGTATTTGAAGTAGACAAGTCTGATTAAGTTGTATATCTATCTGTCTATCTATTGCCAGACGCCTCAATCCCGCACGGGGTGGCCACAAACAAATCGCCTCCATGTCACTCTGTCCCCCGCCATTTCACTACCACGCTCCCAACTCGCACCCCCCTCTCTCATATACCTCTCCACTCCATCCCTTCATCTCATCCTCGGCCTCCCCCTCCCTCTCGCCCCCTCCACCTCACTCACATACACTCTCCTTGTCAGTCTTTCACTCTCCATCCTCTCCACATGCCCCAACCACCTTAACGTGTTTCTCCTAACGCTTCCCATCTTGTCCACAACCACACCATAACGCTCCTTCACTTCCTCATTTGTTAGTCTGTCTCTCCATGTGACTCCACATGCTCCTCTCAAATAACTCATTTCCACTGCTCTCACTCTTGACTTCTGTCCTTCCAACAGGGTCCAAGCTTCACTTCCATATGTTAGAGTTGGTATCACAATACTGTCATGTAACAACTTTTTCACATCCATGCTCACCTCCCTGTTTCTTATCACTGCTTTCATCAAACCAGCCTTCCTTCCCTGCTGCACCCTTTTGAGCACTTCACCCTCCAGACTTCCATCCTTATACTCATCACACTGCCCAAGTACTTAAATTCACTCACATTCTCCATATCCTTCCCATCCAATCTCACTGTACATTCACTGGCTTCACTTCTCTCGAAGACCATCACTTTACTCTTCCCTACATTCACCTTTAGATTCCGTTTCTTACACACTCTCCTTAACTCACCTACCAAGCCTTGCAGTTCCCCTTCATCTTCGCTCAACAACACAGTATCATCTGCAAACAACAGTACAGGGAGTTTCCAAACACTGCCCTCTCTCACTAGGGCCGCTCCAACATCCACTGCCTGACCATGTAAGTGAAAGCAATAAATTTTTATTTTTTGAAAAGTTTGTATTGTTTTCTTTTTGGACAGCCATTGTACTCCATTGATTCAGGCACCATTTACTGTGTTGGATGGTAATGACATACCTAAATAAGTGCTTGGAGGTCAAGTGAGTGTAGGCATTCACCTGCATGTGACCCATAGGGGTTTTCATCTAAAGGGTGTTTGGGGTTTAATGCCCATACAATGTGGTCACTGAGTTTGTAGAGAAATGGTTCACCCTCCCAGTAGATGCTTTTTTGAATCCTAGCCATAACAGGGAACCTTTCAAAGGAGTTAAATGTAATTAAAGCAGATTTTACTGTTCTACCATAGGACCCACTGACATGTCATAACTCCACCCTTCCAATTACCAATACACCAATCCTGTATGAGACAGCCTTAGCTTGTGTTTAGTATGGATGGTGGGTGTTAGTGTTGAAGCCATAGCATTTGGAGTGCTATGATATGTAGGAGGAATGCTGGGCCTCAGGGAACAATCTCTTAAAGCCTGTGGACTGAAAAAAAAAAAAAGTAGGGGGGGAGGGGAGAGTGACTGGTCACTCACTGTATATGTCTACACTAAGTAGCCTATCCTTAGACCCTAATGATCCTGATGTAGCAGTAAAGGATTGAAAGAGTGAAATAAGATGTATATTGTATAATACATTTTCTGATTTGTGATTACTTGGTTACTGGTAGAAACTTGTTTGTGTAACTCTGTGCTCCTACAGCTTGAAAAGGAAAATACAGTGTGGGATGGGCTTTTTGCTTGTTTTTATCATAAGCATAAATTCCCTCCACCAGAAAATATTGACTTTGTTTATCCATTTTTTAAAAAGTAGGGTTGTATTCATTTATTAATGATAATACTGTACACCTGAGAGGACTAATATCTCCCTCTCTAGTAGCCGGAGTCGCGGCCAGTGAGCGACCAGGTGATTGAACACCCAACACCCACCGCCCATACCCCAACCCCAGTGTTAATGTTGTTGGATAAATGTGGAATGGCCAAGGTGGTGATGTTACAATGTGTCATGATTGTTTTTATAGATAATTAGAACCAGCAGGGGTAAGTATATAAAGGCATTTAATGTGTAATACTTTGCTGTTATCCACAACAGATTATGAGAATGGCATGAAAATGAAAGAAGACCTACAGTGCATGATGTGTTATTGTCTACATACGTACGTCCTATATTATAATGTTACAAATAAGTATAGTATAGTGAACAGCATCTGTTGAAAGATATGTTGTCTTTTCTCCTACATTCTTGCTCCCACCTTTACACCTTCCTTCTCTCTGGGTTCATCTCCACCAAACTCCCCTCTTACCCTGTCGTCCCCCACTCCCACCCATTGTTAATGAACATAAACAAAGATAGCGATGAAATGATTCGTCAGGTATTGATCATATTAATATTATCATACCTCTTTGTATTAAGCACCAACAAATTAATAACATAAAATACTTCAGTATACCTGCCAAGTATTCATCCTGTTGTAATCTGTTACATGACATATGCACTGCAAGTTGGACCTTGTGTTACAAGGACATATGGTTGTTTATCATTAACACAGGTTATGTGTGGTTTTGGATGTCCATTAATTCATATTAACGTGGCAATTTATGCCTTACGTTGTAAACACGTTCCTGTCATTATTGGATGAACGAAATGAATCAGGGATCATCTCTGGCAAACCACAAACTCTCTACTTTAATGAAATATTCCCACCTCTTGTCGCAACAGTGACACAATGTCATCATGTATACTACTGAATGTTGGTCAGTTGTATACATAACAACATTGTGTGACTGTTGTGATGAGAGGTCAGAATATTTCGCTAAAGCAGAGTGTGTGGTTTGTCAGAGCCGATCCCAGATTCGTTTCATTCATCCAATAATGACACGAACATAAACCTTGCGTGTTTATAATGTAAGGCTTAAACTGCTATGTTAATATGAATTAATGGACATCCAAAACCACAAATAACCTGTGTTCACGATAAACAACCCTATGTCCTTGTACCACAGGGTCCAACTTGCAGTGCATATGTCACATTACAGCTTACAACAAGATGAAATACTTGGCAGGTATACTGAAGTATTTCATGTTATTAATTTGTTGGTGCTTAATACAGAGGGGTATATGACAGATCATTTCATCACTATCTTTGTTTATGTTGGTTCACAATGGGTGGGAGTGGGGGATGAGAGGGTAAGAAAGGAGTTTGGTGGAGACAGGAACACAGAGAGAAACACGGTGAAAGTGGAAGCGAGAATGTATGAGAAAAGACTTCATATCTTTCAGCAGATGTTGTTCACTATACTGTACTATACTTATTTGTAACATTATAATATAGGACGTACGTATGTAGACAATAACGCATAATACATTGTAGGTCTTCTTACATTTTCATCCCTTTCTCATATGCTGTGGATAGCAGCAAAGTATTTCACATTAAATGCCTTTAAATGCTTACCCCTACTGGTTCTGATTGTTTATAAAAACAGTTATGACACATTATAACATCACCAGCTTTAGGCATTCCACATCTATCCAGTGATGCTTACACTGGGGTTGGGGGAGGGGTGGTTGGTGTGGGGTGCTAGATCACCTGGTCACTCACTGGCCGTGACTCTGACTACTATGGGGGAGAAATTAGTGCTTTTGGGTGTACAGTGCATGCTTTACTTATATAAGCATAGCTGTATAGAGGAATAAATGACCTTCTGTGACTTATGCATGTATTGTACAGTTCTGGAGGTGACCTGTCGTGTGTGGTTGTGTTTGTTTGCATCTATTACTTCATGGTGGCTGCTGGGGTCTGGCTAATCTTCCTCTCCTACTCCCTTCACACCAGCTTCAAGACATATGGTAAGGCTGCATGTACTGTCAGAGGAGTTATAGGAATCTTGTATGGTTATGGTTATGATAGTAATCCAGAGCCTGCATTGTTGTTGTAACCTCAGGTTCATCTGGGCATGAATTGCATAACAGCAGCAATCAGTGGAGGGTATGATGCAGATGATATCTATCTATCTATCTATTGCCAGACGCCTCAATCCCGAACGGGGTGGCCACAAACAAATCGCCTCCATGTCACTCTGTCCCCTGCCATTTCACTACCACGCTCCCAACTCACACCCCCCTCTCTCATATACCTCTCCACTCCATCCCTCCATCTCATCCTCGGCCTCCCCCTCCCTCTCGCCCCCTCCACCTCACTCACATACACTCTCCTCGTCAATCTTTCACTCTCCATCCTCTCCACATGCCCAAACCACCTTAACGTGTTTCTCCTAACGCTTCCCATCACGTCCTCAACCACACCACAACGCTCCTTCACTTCCTCATTTGTTAGTCTGTCTCTCCATGTGACTCCACATGCTCCTCTCAAATAACTCATTTCCACTGCTCTCACTCTTGACTTCTGTCCTTCCAACAGGGTCCAAGCTTCACTTCCATATGTCAGAGTTGGTATCACAATACTGTCATGTAACAACTTTTTCACTTCCATGCTCACCTCCCTGTTTCTTATCACTGCTTTCAACGAACCAGCAACCTTCCTTCCCTGCTGTACCCTTTCGAGCACTTCACCCTCCAGACTACCATCCTTACTCATCACACTGCCCAAGTACTTAAATTCACTCACATTCTCCATTTCCTTCCCATCCAATCTCACTGTACACTCACTGGCTTCACTTCTCTCGAAGACCATCACTTTACTCTTCCCCACATTCACCTTTAGATTCCGTTTCTTACACACTCTCCCAAACTCATCTACCAAGCCTTGCAGCTCCCCTTCGTCT
>JAGKTI010004407.1:0-50799 GCA_018397915.1 Birgus latro
TGAGGTGGAGGGGGCGAGAGGGAGGGGGAGGCCGAGGATGAGATGGAGGGATGGAGTGGAGAGGTATATGAGAGAGGGGGGTGTGAGTTGGGAGCGTGGTAGTGAAATGGCAGGGGACAGAGTGACATGGAGGCGATTTGTTTGTGGCCACCCCGTTCGGGATTGAGGCGTCTGGCAATAGATAGATAGATAGATAATGTAGAATGGTTATCGCATTCTGCAAGGATTGACGATACTGGTCTAGAATGCGAGGTGTTTGCAGAATCGTTTAATCTCACACATTTGGTACAGCAACCTACCAGATAATGCTGACCATGACGTCTATCTCTTGGATGTATTCCTGACAAATTATCCAGATCAATACAGATAGTAGTACTGTCACCACTTGGATCCTCTGACCATAATCTTATCAAAGCCTCATTAGTTAATTCACCCAAACTTCCCTGTTCTGAACCTACCAGGGTAAGCAGATGGCTGTTTGATAGGGTAGACTGAGATGGATTCAGAAATTATCTTGCTGACATTCTGTGACAGTCCTTCTTCTCTAGTAACATCAACTCTACCCAGTCCCACATTGATGAACGCTGGTGTGGAATTGTTCGTACAAAGTCAGTAGTTCCCTAAAAGATCGGACTTCCCCCCTCCCCCCCCTTTTTTTTTTCTAATGCTAGGAGGAAGGAACCAAAGGCCAGAGCCCGCAAACCATTCCTTCCTAGAAAAAAAAAAACAATACAAAAGAGAGCCAAATTCAAGATCCGATCATTTCGAGATGCCTGGACACACTGCGTTTAAAAGACTGGAGATCATAGGAAGTAGGAAATACAGACAGAGGGAGACAGTTCCAGAGCTGAGCAGTTGCATAAATGAAGGACTGGGAGTAACGGTTAACTCTTGCATTAGAGAGTTGGACAGAAAAGGGATGAGAGTTTGTTGCTAGACTGGTGCTACGTGCCCATCGTAGAGGTGGAGGGATGCAAGCAGACAGTTCAGAGGAACAGTGACCATTGAAGTAGCGATAGAGGAAAGATAAAGATGCAACAGTGCAGCGAAGAGACAGAGGTTGAAGGGAGCCAGTAAGAGGAGGAGAGTTGATGAGACAAAAAGCCTTTGACTCCACCCTATTGAGAAGAGCTGCATGTGGGGAGCCTCCCCATGCACGAGAGTTGTACTCTACACGGGCGAATAAAACCCGTGTATAACCTTAACAGCTGTGCAGGGGTAAAGAAGGTATGGAGTCGGCTCAGCACACCTAATCTCTTGGAAGCAGATTTTACAAGAGATGTAGTATGATATTTCCAAGATAAATCACGAGTGAATGAAACCCCAAGCATGTTCAAGGATGAAGTAGGATTAAGCTGGATATTATTAAACAGCAGTGGGCACTCCTGTGGAAGATTTTGCTGGGTTGTATAAGAACTGAGTCTTTGCTGCATTAAAAATAACAAGATTATTTTTACCCCAATCAGAGATACGAACCAAGTCAGACATTAGGTGTGCCATAGCCTCATCCCTTGTTTGATGGCAACTGTGCCAGAGCACTGGCCCCAAAGTCATTAACATATAACTCTTACTTAAAATAAAAAACATCTGAATCACTCAGTCAGTTTAAAATTGCTAGAAACCACACAAAAGCAGTAATAAATCTTGCTAAGTCATCTTTTCTTCTCAACGAAGCATCCAAACTACTAAACAATCCTAATTGCAACAGAATATTCTGGTCAACTCTCAGTTCTTTCAATAATGACTTTAACAAGTCATCACTCATTCCCCCACTAAAATCTTTGACGATAACATTACAAATGACCCGCGTGGTAAAGCATATATCCTTGCCAGTACATTTGCCAGAAATTTTACATTAGGGGAAGTCAGCCAGAACGTCCAAGTACTAGGACTTGACTCTTCCGAAATTGCTCCACTTAAAATAGCTACAGACTAGAAACGTAAAATCCATCCCAGACAAATTATCAACCAACAATGTTCCAGGCCCAGATGGAGTTCCTCCAATTGTTTTGAAAAAGTTCTCCCCAGAACTTGCTTCTGTTCTAGTCCGATTATTCAGACTATGTATACAGTACTTAACTTCATTCCCTAATTCTTTGAAAGAAGCCAATATCCATCCAATTCTGAAGAAAGCAAGTTCCTCTGACCCCAGTGATTACAGACCAATAGCTATCACATCTTCTCTTGGTAAAGTATTTGAAATTGTAATGAATAAGCACATAGTTAAACTTTTTGAATCCAATAACTTAATTAATGATAGACAGTATGGTTTTCACCATAAAAGATTCACCATTGATAGACTTAATCTCCTGACTCACACCATCCATTAATCAGTTGACCAGTAAGGAGAAACTCATGCAGTAGCCCTTGATATTTCTAAAGCTTCTGACAGAGTGTGGCACCATTCCCTGCTATCCAAATTCCCTTGCTTTGGACTAACATCTTTTGTTCCTCTGATTTCCTCATATCTCAGTGACAGAAAGATAAAAGTAGATGATGTATATTCCAATTTCCGCTCAGTTAACTCCGGCGTGCCACAAGGATCAGTTCTAGGTCCAACCCTATTCCTATTTCATATTAATGATCTCATATTTGCCACCCATAATTCCATCCATTCTTACGCAGATGGTTCAACACTACACAGTCCATTCACACTTAAACACCCATTCACAAAGTTTAGTATCGCTAACTCACAACTCAATACAGCCATCTCCGTTAATCAAGACTCATCTAAGATCACCGAATGGGGACAAAATAACCTTGTCCCATTTAATGCTAGTAAAATCAGATGCAGTGAGTCTTCGAAATACAAAAATCCGAAGTATGAATTTTCGATGTTACAAAAGTGATGAATATAGGACAAATTCCACAAGATGAAAATATCTGTCTTGATGATACGAAAAGCGATATGAAAGGAAATACAAAAAATTTAGAATGGGAACGGTGCACAGCACCATGCTTGCTTGCGGTGAGGAAACCAACTAACCCCTCTCTGGTAAAAAAATTTTTGCATGCTTCTCAGTTGAGGCCATGTCCTTCCTTGTAGCTTCGCTGTATGTGAGGATATTTTCACAGCTGTACACCTCTTCGTACTGTTTAGACATGCCTCCCAAGCACCCTGCATCATCTTCAGCATCAGGGGAGCTCACTACAAAGAAGAAGCAGCACCATACCTTGACTCTGGAAAGGAAATTGGAAATGATAAGACACCACGAGGAGGGGCAAGGAGACTTGGAGACTGGGCGTGCTTTAGGCCTTGCAGGTTCCACCGGTGGGACTGTGACCAACAGTTGTATACAGGTATTACTTCAAAATAGGAGGGATAAAGTTTAGGTGGGGGGTCCAAGGGGGTCCTGGGGCATCCCCCCATTTCAGTGTATATTTCGGTGGGGGGAAATAGTTCCGATATACAAAATATTTTACAGAAGTTTTTTTCGGTCCCTATCCCTTTTGTATATCAAGGACTCACTGTAGTGTATATACAATATACAGTATTTCATCCATCTATCATCCAATCCTATGTCGCCCTACAGAGGAACGTAGGAGCCCGGGGGTAGGCAAGTTGGTCCTGACATTTAAGATGAGAGTGACCAGCCTCACTCATCCCTGAGAGGCATTACGTGAGCAATAAATCCTAACCATCCCTTGGATATAAACCTTCACCGGCTCAATCCGATTGGAGCACTGTAATTACCCACTAAACCACCAGGCGCCAAAATTTGGTTATATGGTTACCACCCAACATAGTACAGTAAATGGTTTCCTGCTGTACAGGAAACCATCTGGCTTGTCACTTAGTGTAGAGTCACTGACAGGCAGAAGGATGAGGAAAGAATGAAGGAAAGAAAGACAGAAGATGGAATGTAAAGTCACCCATTGGCAGAAGGACAAGAAAAGAATGAAGGAAAGAAAAACAAGAGGATTGAAGGAAAGAAGGATGGAGGAGAGGAAAGAACAGACACCCGAGAGCAGCACTACATCAAGTGAGTGGATATACTAATAGACAGATATTACCAGAGTCTTATGTTACCTTCAGTGCTACTACTATTCCTGTCTCCAAAAGTATTGAAATTCTTGGTGTTTCACTTAACAGTGACCCCAGCTGGACCTCTCATGTCAAAACCTTGTCTCATTAAATGCTAGTCCAAATACAGTAGTGTATATACAGTTTACCAATAGACAGATATTGCCAGATTCCTATATTACAGTACCTTCAATGCTACTATCATTCCTGTCTCCAAATGTATTGAAATTCTCGGTGTTTCACTTAACAGTGACCTCAGCTGGGACCTCTCATGTCAGATCACTTGCTAAAACAACCTCAAAGAAACTTGGATTATTGTACAGAGTTCGTAGCTTCTTCACTGGTGAGCAGTTGGCTGCCGTATATTTTATAAGACTCACGTGCTCTCAGCTGGAATATTGCTCACCCCTGTGGAGTGGATGTGGGGCAGTTGCACTAAAGCAACTAGACAAAATTCAGAACAAAACTGTTTGAATTTTTAACCACCCTGCCATTACAAGGTATGAGGAGTAGACTGTAGCACCAGTCGAGCAGGGCAGTACTCGCAAGGTGGCTGGAGAGTTGATGACAGGGAGAGCTGGAGCTCCTGTTTCATCAACCCTCGGGACTGGTTCCTGACCATCCCCCTTTGCTGAACTTTTTCAGTGTTTCAGTAACACAGAGAGTAGGCCAGCATGCTCTCCAATACAAGTTTCTTTAACTCTCTACACCAATTTACCTACACAGTACACAATACACTTCCTTTTCAAAATTTTTAAAAAATGGCACACAATAACCAGGCCTCGGAGTCCCCGGGGGGGGACCATAAATGCACCTATCCACCCCTCTCCTGGTGACAACTCAGTGAGATGCCTGGAACCACTGTCTGACTCACTTCTTCTTCATTTCTGCAACATTTGTGGCCTTTCCTCTAACTTTCTCTGTCGAACATCACCTCTCCTCCTCTAAACCTCATCTTCTCTTCCTGACAGAGACTCAGCTATCTGAGGCAACTGACAGGAAACCCTTTTCTGTTTCCTCCTACTTTCTCTATACTCATTTCAAAGCCAAAGGTGGCTGTTGTGTATATGTACGCAACAACTTATCTTGCTCTCATGTTCCTGAACTTGATTCTTCTGAATTCTCAGCCCCTGTCTTCGGCTTTCCTGTCATTCTCTGACTCAATATATCTGCGCTGTTCACTTATCTCCCAATTCTACTGACTATGAAAAATTCTTTGACTATCTTACTTCTATGATGGAACACATTCTATCCATTTCTCCTTTCTCTGAAATCTCCATTCTAGGAGATTTCAATGTTCACCACCACCTTTGGCTCTCCTCTCCTTTGACTGATCCACCTGGTGAATAAGCCTACATATTTTCTATCTTCAATGACCTAGAGCAGCTTGTACAGCACCCTAACCATATCCCTGACCACCTTGGAGAGAGCTCCAACATACTTGACCTCTCCCTTACAACTAATCCTTCGGCTTATGCTGTTAATCTTTCCTCTCCGTTGGGCTTCTCTGATTACAACCTTATTACCCTGACCTGTCCTATCCCTCTGGTGCGGCCTGTGAACCCCCAAAAGAAACGTCGACTGTGGCACTTTGGAGCTGTGGATTGGGAGGCCCTCAGGCAGTACTTCTTTGATTTTTCCTGGAATGATTATTGCTACCATGGCCAGGAGCCATCTGAGTGTGCTTTGTGCATTACGGAGGTTATACTCTTGGGCATGGAAGCATACTTTCCCTTCTCATACCCTTTGACTAATGCAAGAAAGTCTTGGTTTAATCACACTTGTTCTAATGCTGTCTGCAACAAGGAGAGGGCCTATAAAAGGTACCAGAGCCAACCCTTTTCTGAATCACATCTTGTTTGTATTTCTGCGCGGAATCGTTCTAAGTCTGTTCTTCGCTCTGCTGAAAATAATTTCATCCATACTAAATGCTCTCGAACTCTCCAACTCGAATTCTTCCCGCTCTTTCTGGCACCTTGCCAAAAACCTTTCTAACAACTTCACCTCATCATCCTTCTCTCAACTTTTCTACTCTGATGGCTCTGTAGCTATTTCTTCTACTGATAAAGCAGAACTCTTCACTCAGACTTTCTCCTCCAATTCCACCTTAGACGATTCCAGTGCTGCTCCTCCATCACTTCCCCCCTCTGACTTCTTCATGGCTGACATTAAAATGTCTTCATCTAATGTATTTTCTGCCATCACTGGCCTTAATACTAACAAGGCATATGGGCCTGTTGGAGTCGCTCCTGTTGTCCTCAAGAACTGTGCTTCTGTTCTTACACCCTGCCTAGGTAAACTCTTTTGCCTTTGTCTGTCAACTTGTACCTTTCCTTCTTGCTGGAAGTTTGCTCTCATTCAGCCAGTCCCAAAGAAGGGTGACCATTCCCAGCCCTCTAACTGTCGTCCAATTGTTTTAACATCCTGTATCTCTAAAGTTTTCTAGTCAATTCTTAACAGAAAAATTTTAAAGTATCTTTCCTATCACAATTTTCTTTCTGTGATGGGGAGAGGTGGGCTGGGGTGGTTTGGACGTGTGGAGGGGATGGGGGAGGATAGTTGGGTGCAGAAGGTGAGAAGTGTTAATATTGGGGGAGGGGTTGGGAGGGGTAGACCGAGAGAGACATGGGATGAGGTCATTAAAGGTGACTTAAGGGTTAAGGGACTGAATAGGGAGGCTGCCAGAGATCGAGCAGCGTGGAGAGCTGCCATTAGGTGACCAAGGCCGACACATGCAAGCATGTTGGAGCCTTCAAAAACGAAACGAAACGAACGATCATCCATTCGGGTTCCATCAGGGACACTCCACTGGCAATCTTCTCACCTACCTTTAAGACTCCTGATCATCCTCCTTTCGGGATTTTGGCGAAAGCTTTGCCATTGCACCTGAGATCTCAAAGGCTTTCGATCGAGTCTGGCATAAATCTTTAATTTCCAAACTGCCCTCCTACGGTTTCTATTCTTCTATCTGCGTCTTCATCTATAGCTTCCTTTCTGGTCGTTCTGTAGCTGCTGTTGTAAACAGCCATTGTTCTTCTTCTAGATCTATCAACAGTGGTGTTCCTCAGGGCTCAGTCCTATCACCAACTCTCTTCCTTTCATTCATCAATGACCTTCTAAGCTGTACATGTAACCCTATCCACTCGTACGCTGATGATTCCACCCTTCACCTTTCCATTCGGTTCCTGCAATGTCCATCTCAGCAGTTACTTCAGCAAACAAGGGATGAGGCTATAGGACACCTAATGTGTGACTTGGCTTGTGTCTCTGACTGGAGTAAAAATAATCTTGTTTTTAATGCATCAAAGACTCAGTTTTTACACCTATCAACTCGACAAAATCTTCCACAGGAGTACCCACTAATGTTTAATAATGTCCAGCACGTTCCTGCATCATCCTTGAACATGGTTGGGGTTCCATTCACTTGGGACTTATCTTAGAAAGATCATATTGCATCACTTGTGAAATCTGCTTCCAAGAGATTGGGTGTGCTAAGCCGACTCTGTACCTTCTTTACCTCTGCACAGTTGTTGACTTTATACATGGGTTTTATTCACCCTTGTGTAGAGTACAACTCTCATGTGTGGGGAGGGTCCCCATATGCAGCTCTTCTCAGAAGGGTGGAGTCAAAGGCTTTTTGTCTCATTAACTCTCCTCCTCTTACTGGCTCCCTTCAAACTTTGTCTCTTTGCTGCACTGATGCATCTTTATCTCTTTTCCATTGCTACTTCAACGGTCACTGCTCCTCCGAACTGTCTGCTTGCATCCCGCCACCTCTACAACTGGTGCGTAGCACCTGTCTGGCAACATCCCTTTTCTGTCCAGCTCTCTAATGCAAGAGTTAACCGTTACTCCCAGTCCTTCATTTATGCAACAGGTCGACTCTGGAACTGTCTCCCTATGTCTGTATTTGCTACTTCCTATGATCTCCAGACTTTCAAACACAGTGTGTCCAGGCATCTCGAATTGAATGGTTCTTGAATTTGGCTCTCTTTTGTACTGTTTTTGTTTTTTTCTTGGAAGGAATGGTTTGTGGGCTCCTGGCCTTCGGTTCCTTCTTTCTTGCATAAAGAAATAAATAAATCGAAAAAATAAACTACCTCTCCTACAGGTAAAAAGAGTGTTGCCTTCCTTTCATCATTGTACAGATACTTTTTTTGGAAAATGCTCAGACAAAGTTGCATCCATTGTGCCACCTCTCCATGCCTTCCCCTGTGCTGCCTGGGTATCTGGTAGTGCTCGTGACTAGAATGTCATACTACCATATTGCAGAGCTTTCACCTATCAGAAATTATTTATTCCCCGAACTGCATCTCTTTGGAACTCACATGCCCTGAGTTGCTTCCCCCTAAACTTCTGCCTACAGCAGGTACAAGTCCAACTGTTACAGATTTTTTTTATGAATGAAGGACACAGTAATCAGGTGTATGGATATATATATATTTTTTTCTTCATTTGCTTTCTTTCCTCTGTTCTGTTGTTAAAAGAAAAAGGGGGGGGAATGTGTGATGACCTCATGGCTGTTCAGTAATTATATGGATGGAGTTATGAGAGAGGTAAAAACTTGAATGATGGAGAGAGGGATGAGGAGAGTAATGAATGGTGAAGTCTGGAGTGTTTTATATCTTTTGTGTACAGATGATGTTATACTGCTGGCTAATTTTGAATAGGAACTTTGTGGACAGGTACAGAGTTTTGCTTCTTTGAGCATCATGCCTTGAAAGTAAATGTACCAAGATAAGAGTAAAGTGATGGGTGTGTTGGAGAGAGACCTGAATTGGTGTTCGAGTTTTAAGTACTTGGGTGCAGTGATAGAAGAAAAAGATATGCAATGTAGAGTGACATGCTGTGAGGCCTTGATACAAAACAGAGGTATGAGTGTGGCAGCTGTAAGTGGATTGCATGAGGGAGTATTAGTACCCACACTAACATATGGGTGTTAGACCCTGGTGTGGCATGCAAATGAAAAGTCTTAAGTTAGAGAGGTGGAATGGAGTTCTTGAAACATGTATGTGAAGAGTGGTTAGGATGAGAAATAATGTGATTCATGAAAGATGTGGGATATAGAAGTCTGTGGACAACAGAGTTGATGGGAGTGTGCTTACCGTAGATGATATGGTCATATAGAGACGCTGAGTATAAATAGGATGTTGAAAGGATGTATGTGAGTGAGTTTGAAGGTGGGTTGAAGCATGGTAGACAAAGAAGCAGGTGGATAGATATGGTAAAGGAATGTGTGAAGAAGAAAAATAGGGGGGCTATTGAGCCCAAGAAACTAAGGGATTGAACTGGTTGGATGAGTTTTGTATAGAGGAGTGCATGAAAAGAGTTGCTACCCCCCCTTCCTCCCCCCCCCCCCACAGTTATGAGATTGACTGACAGTTAAATATGAAGCTATATGCAGAAAGTTATACCTGTGAGGGGGAGCCAGGATTGAGGGGGCTGAATGGTGAATAAGGAGATGTATGGCCCATTTCATTGAGCATGCTGTTGATTAGTTCTCCCAGTGTCTTAAACTTTCCTTTTGCTTGCTTCCTGGACCTTACCACCCCCATTTACGGTTGGGAAAAAGAGGCATGATGATGATGATGATGATGATGACAATCATTATTATTATTATTTATTATTATTACTATTATTACCCTATATATATATATATATATATATATATATATATATATATATATATATATATAGATAGATAGATAGATATAGATAGATAGATAGGTAGATTATTATTACTGTACCTTCCTATTGGGTGACTACACTGAGTGACAAGCCAAGTGGTTTCCTGTACACCAAGGAACCATTTACTATGCTGGGTGGTAACCATGTAACTAAATTATGGCACCTGTTGGTGTAGTGGGTAATTAAGGCATTCCAGTCGGATTGAGCCGGTGCAGCTTTATATCTAAGGGGTGGTTGGGGTTTATTGCCCACGTAATACTTCTCAGGGATGAGTGAGGCCAGTCACTCTCATCATAAATATCAGGACCAACTTGCCTAGCCCCGGGCTCCTATGCTTCTCTGGGGCAACCCTGGATTAGATGATGAATGATAAAAATAATTATATTTTTTTTATTATTTATTGTTGCTGCTGATGCTGCATTTTTTTTTTCTATGTCATCCATTTGGGAATTACTGTATATTGTGAAGATCAGAACCAATCTTTATTATATAGTTCACCATTTGGAGTTGTTTTTTTATGCTGATGAGAAAGGAGCAAGATATTAAAATGAAAGATTGTAAAGTTATGCCAGGCGAAGCATGTCTACCACAACATATGAGTAGACTCTTAGCCTTGGATTTGAGAGTGGAAAATATGAAAGGAAGAAAGAAGATGTTAAAAGAGTAAAGGAGTGGAAGTTGAAGGATGAGGACTTAAGACTACAATATGAAAAGAATTTTAAGAGAAGAAATGAGAGACAGAGAGGTGATTGGAAACACTTCAGGGATAATGTAATAGAGGCTGTGAGGGAAGTCTGTGGAGAAACAACAAGTCACAGGAGAAAAGAGAGGCATGGTGGTGGTGCAAGGAGGTAAAGCAGGCGATATGTGAGAAGAAAAAAGCATTTAAAGTATGGCAGAAAACTAGAAGGGAAGAAGACAGAAGAGAATACAATGAAAAGACAGGCAAAAAGAGAAGTGGCCAGAGCAAAAAGGGTGGCCTGGGAAAGTTGGAGTATTTGGAGAGTGCACAAGGACGGACAAAAACGTTTAAAACTGCAAGACAGATGAGGATGAAAATGGGGAAATGAAAACTGACATGGCAGAAATACTGGAAAGGTGGAGGAGGTACTTTGAAGAGCTGTTAAATGAAGAAAATAATCATGAGACAAGAGATGGGAAAAGTTGAAGGACCAGTTGCAGTGATAACAGAAGTTGAAGTGGAGAAAGTCTTAAAGGAAATGAAGACCGGAAAAGCTCCAGGCCCAACAGGTATAACAGCTGATCTGATAAAAAAGGCTGGAAGTACTGGTGTAAAAGAATTGACAAGGATTTTTAATAACATCATAGTAGGAGGACAGCCATCTGAGGACTGGACTGGAGAGATAGCTGGACAACGCCAATTTATATAAAGGCAAAGGAGATGCCCTTCTTTGTGGAAAGTACCGAGGGGTCAGACTGTTGGAGCATAGAATGAAGATATTCAAAAAGGTGCTGGAAGGAAGGCTGAAGCAGATAGTGAAGACAGATAACTGACAGTTTGGATTTTGTGCAGGTAATCCACAATAGATGCAATATTCATCATGAGACAGTTGCAGGAAAAGCTTCAACAGAGGAGGAAATACTTATACCATGTGTTTGTGGACCTGGAAAAAGCTTTAGATAAAGTACCAAGGAGAGTTAAGTGGGCCTTGAAAAGAGAGAGTGTGCCTGAGAGACTCATTGCAGCTGTCATGACTTTCTGTATTGATACAAGATCAAAAGTCAAAACAGTAGCAGAAACATCAGGAAATTTTGGAAATGGAGTTGGGGTACATCAAGGTTCGGCACTCAGTCTATTGCTGTTTAACATAGAAAGAATTCAGTCAGGAAAATGGTCATGTGGATGCTGTGGCAGAGGAGTAGGCGTGAACTCAGTTGTGCACAGAGTGTAATAAGTGGTGCCATAGAAGGTGTTCAGGTCTGCATAGTTTGAGAGGAGTGCAAAATTTTTGCTGCCCTGCCTGCATAAGAAGGGAGGCAGAGGGAGATGAAGCAGAGGATGCACTAGAGGTGAATGGGGGCACACTACAGGAAGTGCAGCAGTTCTGCTATTTAGGAGATGTATTGGACTGTGAAGCAGGGGTGGAGAGATCAGTCAGAGCATGAGTGGTGGCAGCATGGTTAAAGTGGAAGGAAATAGTTAGCCTGCTGGTCAACAGACACATACCACTGAGACACAGAAGTAAAATATATGAGGCCTGCATTAGACCAGTATTGATATATGGTGCTGAAACATGGGCTTTGACATATAGACTGACGAATGTTCTGAGGAGTACTGATCGTAGAAGATACTTGGCGGGAGTGAGATGGGAGGACAAAGTTTTGAACGAGGAGGTAGCCAGAAGATGCGGGGTGGAGGATCTCGATATCATCTTGAGGCAGAAACGGCTTAGATGGTTTGGTCACGTGAGGAGGAGTGAGGAAGGGAGCTGTGTGAGAATAGCAGAGGAACTGGAAGTGGTGGGACGTCGACTGCCAGGAAACCTAAGAAAACCTGGAAAAGTGATCTAATGCAAGATATGGAAAGGCTGGGTAGTGGAGAAGATTTAATCCAGAATAGGAAGCAGTGGAGAAAAGCCATCGCACGTCCAACCTCAGTTTGAATATGGGAACAGAAGGACAAAAAACGAAGATGATGATGATAATGACAGTGCTAATAAGGACTTTAATCTCTTGGAGTTGCTGGTCCATGCGGCTCTCGACCACAGTAGCCTAGTAATTCATACCCACCAGAGAGACAGGCCTGAGGGCTGATTATCTAGTGTCTATGAGGCATAGGAGGGCGGATCTCACGAAGAAGCATACCAATCGACATCTCATCCAGGCCATAACAGAACTCTGAGGTTGATATTTCTTCTTAGAAATAACTCTGCCAGTCTCAAGTAGAATCTCCCTGCCTCTAGCCCCATTCTACCTGCTATTGTGAACATAAGGGTAGTGAATCTACTACTGCTGCTACTACTACTACTACTGCTTTGACTCATCTGTTACCACCACCACCACTGCTACTACTACAACTACTACTACTACTACTGTTTACTAATACAAATACTAATATTGTACTGTATTCTGCACAGGCCCCGCTGCTGTATGGAGTGCTGGCAGTGATGTGGTACCTTCGCTTTGAGTACGGTCATCTCTTCAATGCCATGTCCACCATCATCTTACTCTTCCTTACTGCTTTGCTGCTTGTGTCAACCTACCTCCTCTATGTAACCAACCACATACCAAATCCTGCACTTCCTGCCACAACTTCCACAACCACCAGACTGCCACAAACACAGGTGTCATAGGAAAGGAAACAGGTTACAGAAGAAAATTCTTGACCCCTTCTAATGTAAGGTACTGTGTTTTAAGGCATATTAGTGAAGTGATCCAGACTGGTACATTAAGATGATTTGAACATGTTGAGAGAAAGGGAAGAGGGTGAGTGGTTAAGGAGGGCCACAGCTATGAATGTGGAGGATAGAATCCCAGAGGCAGACTAAGGAAGGTGTGGGATGAGGAAGCAGTTTTTATGAGAACACCTTAACTCCACTGGATGATGCTGTATATATACTGTAGCTCTGCCAAGAAAAATATTTTGGGGGGCTTGGTTTATTTGCTTGTCTGCTGTCTTTGTTTGCCTCTTATCATCATAATGGAAAAAACTATTGGATGGGATTGCACAAAATTTTGAGTAATGATTCAGGACCATCAGAAGAATTAATAAATTTGGGGAGGGAAAAGAAAAAGTAAGAGGATAAAGTCAAGGTTAGGAAAATCTTGAAAAGGGGAATGATGTTGCCTTGGTGGAGTTATGAACTCTAAGATGCACTTGTGTAAATTTATTTTTGATTCCTTCACTCAGTTGTATTCTGTTCAGCAAAGCCCTTTTGTAATGAAGCAGTTGATGTAGACAGTCTCTAACTACTCAGAATCAGAAAATTTCCCCTAAGTTGAATAAAATTGTCAGGTTGCAGTACCTGCAACAGCACAGTGCAAAAACACCATCAGACTGAAGCAGTTAACCTGCTGAATTAACTTATTTATATTTTCAGTTTTTTTATGCTACCTCCTGATGACGTGTGGACAAAACATTTTGTTAGTTTCTCTCTCTCTCTCTCTCTCTCTCTCTCTCTCTCTCTCTCTCTCTCTCTCTCTCTCGTGGCCCTACCTCACCTCATCCATAGCTGGGAAAAGAGGTTGTGATGATGTTGAAAAACCATATGCAGTGACATGTTTAGGTAGTAATCCCATGTTTTTTTGGTGTAGGTTATTCATGGATGAGTAAACCATTACAAAGTATGTTAGTTTAAGTTTCATTTTGAGATGACTTCATAAAATAATTCTAATGTATGTTGATGTTTGGGTTAACTACTAAATGTTTTTTAGCAATGATACTGTCAAATTATGGCTGTTGGAGCCCTTATGATGGTTTTCATTATTCTTAGATTTTTGCTGTTTGTGTGTTTGTTGCCAAATGTCATCATCATATCATCATCATCCAGACATCTTTTCCCACTCCAAGGTGAGATGAGGTAGGGTCCAGAGAGCTATTAACTTGATAGAATAACACCAGCAAAAATTGAGGGATGACTAAATTCATCTGAATGTAGCTAAAATAAAATACAAAATAGACCACTAGATTGAAGAAGTTAAAATAGTACAGCCATCAGTACGGTATCTTCAACTGTTTGTCTTTTCAGAGTGACAACTTTGCATGGGTTCAATGACCACAATGTGACTGTATTTTTGTGGTTCTGGAGTGTAAACATTTGGCCATTTTCACAGTACTGTATAGTGGTTAGAGTGACCCAGCTGGAGTGACAGCTTTGACATGTACTGTACATAGATTTGGTCCCCAAGAGATGACAAGAGATTCTTGGATCATGTAATGTCAAAGTAGGCTGCTCATCTGCCTTTAAAACCCGAATGCAGGAATGAGGCTTGAGCCAGAGTTGGGTCTTGAGTCATTCTTAACCCCCGCGGCACTAATTCTTATCAACCTGATTACCTTCCTTGAGTCTTTGTTTGGGGACTTTTTTTTTTATTAAGTTGATTTTTTGTCATTAGATCAAGCATTTTCTGAATTTAAACTCTTCATCACCCTCGTCTTTTTGTAATTTACGCCTCTTGGATGGGTGTGAGGGTGGCGATAAGTTGCCAGCACTGTGGGAGGTAGGTGGGCGTGAATCTGCCATTGCTTGGCCACAAACAAGAACTGAATTACTAAATATGCAGTATTTGGCAACTGTGGTGTGGCAGGGCTTGGCAACAGCTCTGATAGCATAGAGGGAGACTCAACATTCCCATGGAAACCATTGACGCTTCCTCGTGCTTGAAATTATGGTGCAGAACCCATCACCTCATATGAGGTGATCAGTGTGGCCAGGGGTGGCCTGCATATCGCCTTATCTGAGGTGATGAGGCGGCGAGGGTTAAGTCAGACTTGTGACACACTTGTCTTAAACCTATATGCAGAAACAAGACTTAAGTCTCTGATAGGTTGAGCCGATGCTTTCAAGTCCAAACCATCTCAGAGTGGGCTTGGATGGGACATAATCCTCCTTCTGCTGGAGCCGTTCATAAACATCCATGCCCTTAGCTGCGGGCAGTGCCAGAGCTGTTCCTAAACTGCCTAGGATTTTAACCTGCCGAGTCCCAGTGACGTACGATGCCCGTTGCTACTTTTTCCCGCGGACAGACCCAGTGACGTGCATCGTACGTCACGCAATTGCAAGGCCCATTGTGTGCACATTTTTCAACATTCATGGGTGATTTTTGGTAGGCATATGTGGGAGACCTTCCTCTACCTGCTGTCAAGCGGGGATACTGCCTAGCCCCTCCTAACCCCCCCTTCCCCCCTCCCCCCACACTGGGCAATTCACCTGTTAGCAGTAACCTAGCCAGTAAAGGTATGTTGCCCCATGGTCTCTCCAGTGACGAAATTCACAGTGAAAGTGATTCCTGAGGTGGAGGACAAAGAAACAAAGAAGCTAGAGGTAGAAACAAACAGAAGTGATGAGGTTGTAATGTCGTAAAGGAAGTTGCCAAATGAAATAAATACGTAATTTAAAGTGGCTTGAATTAGTTAACCCTTCCATGGTTAGTATTCTTTAGCCAGGTACCCTGAAAAAGAAGGAAAACGTAATGTTGAGTGACACTTGTATCAACATTTTTTTACTCACTATGAATTTTCGATGTTTCTCACCAAAAGCGAAGGTTTCAGCCAAAAAACAAAAAGCCGAAAATCGGTCGGGACCTGGGAGTAGGCTGGGTAAAAAAACGGTCGGGACTGGACGGGTTAAAAATCAGTAAAAATTGAAATATTGAGAGAGGTGGGAAATATTTACCAGGCGTTCAGTTTAGAATATGGCGTGTCACAGGAGACCACTTTGAATCACCCAGCGGGAGATATTGAGAGAGGTGGGAGATATATATCAGGGGTCACATTCTGGGCGAGAGACACCATACATACGCAGCTAGTGCGAAAATAGACACAGTGTGTGTACATAATCATAATTAAAAGACAGTGTTAGTATATTAGTCAGTGATGTAGCAAAAAAAAAGATGTCTAAATAGTGTGATTTGTGTGAAACAGACACCTCATAAATCACCATGGGTGCGAAAGAGGCGCCATACATATGTGGCTAAAGGTGCATCCACACGGTCGAACAATGTCCGTCGGACAAACACTGTTACCAGTTAACAATGGAAAGCGGAAAGGCTCGCTGATGACGTCAGAAGTGAGCACCAAGAGGTGTACCGGACACTGCCCATGTTCGTAGTAGCGGAACTTCGGACACTGTCTGGTGGGACAGAGGCTTGGAAGTATATGATACTGACAGGCACATGATTTTGTTTTTTATCTTCTTGTGCACCAAGGTGATGATGTACCGCACTAGACGCTGGCAACAACCACCTGTCGGCGAAGTCCACACTAACACTGACATAAATACCTGTGTGTTGCCAATGGACTTCAGCTTCGAACATTGTCTGCCGGTCTTTGCCTGGTGAACAGAGTAGAAACTGTGGTATACAACTTCATCTGGTACCACTGTTTGTTGCCATATCAACTTCCCTCGTTTCAACGATTATGACGTCATCCTGCTTCGCCTTATGATATGGTAATGGTGTTTGTCCGACGGACATTGTTCGACCGTGTGGATGCACCTTAATGCGAAAACAAACGCGAGTGTGTGTATATAGTCATAATTCAGTGACAGTGTCAGTGTATAAGTGTGCTTCAGTGTGATAATAGATGCAATGAATGTGTGCCATATGCTTGAAAAGTGCCTCTCGCTCACATGTCCATGTGACACTTGTGGCCTTCTGAGAACAGTGCCCACATGCTCCTAGAACATGTTGGGAGCATCACAAGGGCATTTATTTCAGTATATCATGGCCAAGCATCAAAGAAATCCGCCTGGGCCTCTATGGAGTGAAAGAAGTATATGGGCATCGCTCGCGTATTTTGCCCGTATAGTTGTAGGCACTGTCACGATGGAGAGCCAAAGTCAACCTTTCAGGCTTCTGTGAGTACCAATTTGGATGTTTTTATGAGTTTTACATCAAATCTAACCTATCTAGGGTATAAACCAAAAATAAAAAATCAGTCGGCAGTGGAGGGGGGGGGCAGAGGTGCTAAAGTCGCCAGCAGAGGGGAGGGTAATGATTTTGTTGGTCAGATTTACTTTCAAAATGCTGAATAATTAGTCAACTACCCAGTACAACAATAGATGGTGGCCTTGTTAGATGCTTGGCAAAAAAAAATATTTAGTATTTATTCAGATTATTTTGCTGTCAGGAAGATATACTGTATATGCTTTATTTTGTACTAAAGTAATTTTTCATCATTTGATGATATTACTTTCAAGTGTTGCTGGCAATGCCTTATGATATCCGTATTTGCATTACGTTTTCGTATGGCTGGGAGCACCCATGGGGCACTACCACAACTTGCAGACCAACAGTGTTAGTGATAGTATCACCAAAGCTTTTCGTCTTAATGGAAGACTACTGCCTTTATTCCTAATTTTCCTTTTTATTTTATCTTTACGGCAAACAACCATAATGTGATCCTATTACCCACTAATGATGATAAGTCTTGGTTCACCTGTAAGCTTACCAGAGCTCCTTATGGCATGCCATCTTCCCCCTTTGTAGGCCAGGCAGTAACTGGTCACTGGTCTAGCATTAAAATGTAATTTTTGGCACCAGCCTTCCCAGATGGCATGATTCACTAAACTGTCATCTTTCCCTGCAAAGATTGTTTTCAATTCTTCATATTATTTATAAACATATATATATATATATATATATATATATAGAAAACTTATGCGATTCAAATTTTTGCGTTTTCTTGCCTACATCATTCTTTTTCGCGTTAAGTGAAGTAGGGTCAATACTACCCTCCCCTGTGATGCGAAATGAGCTGACGCTTTTTCAACGGGAGCTGGCAACCCTGCTTGATAGGTTTGGCACCACAGAAGCAGGCTCAGTAATGCTTGGGCAGCCACAGGAGGAGGATTGTCTCTGTGTGTGATGCACCACGAGGGCATGTTTTGACTCAAATAACACAGTTATTTGGTTACCTACCACATTCTCATCATGCCTAAAGTAACCACAAGCAAGGACAAACGTGTGGAAGTGATTACTTTATACAAAGCTGGCCACAAACTCCCATTTATTGCAAATCAGATGGTGTTAGACTGAGGACAGTGCAGAGACTGGTGAAGCGGTTCAAGGACAGTGGGGAGGCCATTCCTCCCACTCCACTTCCCAAGCCTGGGAGACCTCGTAAGACAACCTTCAGGACCCATCAGCTGATCTCAAGGCAAGTTAGCAAGGATCCAAGGCTAACAGCACGGGATTTAAAAGAAAAGAACCCAACGTTGCTGGCAGATGTGGCTGTCAGAAGTGTGCAGCAACTGTTGCATGACGATCTGGGCTACAGGAGTTTTTGTGCTCGTAAAAAACCACTGCTAACTGCACTTCAGAAGAAAAAGAGAGTAAATTTTTGTAAGAAATATCTTGTCTGGAGTGAGGAGCATTGGAAAACTGTGCTTTGGAGTGATGAGTCAACATTTACTGTCACTGGTACCCCTTCATCACGAGTGTACCGCAAACCAGGCAGTGACCCCCTGGATCCTAAGTACACTTCCAAGTTTGTTAAATACCCAGCCTCACTCATGGCTTGGGGCTGCTTTACATATTATGGTGTTGGTGAGTTGGTAATTCTACCTGCAAATGAAAAAGAGAACCAGAACAATTATTTGGAGCTCTTATGTGATGTTTTAAGTGACTCTTTTGATAAAACCAAGGCAAGAGTATTTATGCAAGATTCTGCCCCTGCACATGTTGCAAAGTCAGTGAAACAGTGGCTAACAGACTGTGAGGTTCCCTTTATTCAAGATTGGCCTGGAAACAGCCCAGATATCAGTCCCATTGAGAATTTATGGGCGCACATGAAGCGGCAGATCATCTTTGCCTAAACTTGAGGCTGCAGTCAAGCAGCTATGGAGCAGTTTTAGTCCGTCTGTTCTGCAAAACTACGCCATCAGTCTCCCCAGACGCCTTAAGAAGATAATAAAGGTGAAGGGGAATGCCAGTAAATACTAAATTCAATGGTGAGTGTTAATTTATTTGTTTCTCCTTGCTAACCACAAGAATGTTTTCTTTTTTTAAGATGGCGTCAACACTTTCCGTGCCTACTGTATATAGACAGTATATATACACACACACATACATACAGTAATATCTTGATATATGGTACCCCTAGATGTGATACCCCGGCTTAACTATGGGAGTAGAAATACCACCTTACCCCACCTAACGATGCCCAAACCCTGGTTCAACAATTTTTTTTTTTTTACCGGTTTTGATATTTTAGACAAAAATTGTGTGTTTAGATTGATTTATAAACTGTGTTTAGTCTTAGATTAATATGTTTTAGCCATAGGTGGGGTGAACATTGTCATTTTGGGGTACAGTTTATTAAGTTTGATTTTTTTTCAGAACTATATTTAATGATTTTCAGATTTTATTTGTTGGTTTTAGTGAGATATTTACAGCTGTTAGGCTTAGGTTTGCTTCCTTGACAGCTGTTAGACCATTTAGATTGGCTTGAAACTTGTGTTTGGGCTCATTTTGGTGGGTTTTGGGCTTGGTTTAGGGGGAAATCCATGGCTGGTAAATGCTCCACATTACGTGTTAAAAGTACCCCTATACAGTAGGCGCGGAAAGTGTTGACGCCATCTTATAAAAAGAAAACATTCTTGTGGTTAGCAAGGAGAAACAAATAAATTAACACTCACCATTGAATTTAGTATTTACTGGCATTCCCCTTCACCTTTATTATATTCTTAAGGCGTCTGGGGAGACTGATGGCGTAGTTTTGCAGAACAGACGGAGTAAAACTGCTCCATAGCTGCAGCCTCAAGTTTAGGCAAAGATGATGTGTCCATACTACGCAGCTGCCGCTTCATGTGCGCCCATAAATTCTCAATGGGATTGATATCTGGGCTGTTTCAGGGCCAATCTCGAATAAAGGGAACCTCACAGTCTGTCAGCCACTGTTTCACTGACTTTGCAACATGTGCAGGGGCAGAATCTTGCATAAATACTCTTGCCTTGGTTTCATCAAAAGAGTCACTTAAAACATCACATAAGAGCTCCAAATAATTGTTCTGGTTCTCTTTTTCATTTGCAGGTAGAATTACCAACATAGCAACATCATAATATGTAAAGCAGCCCGAAGCCATGAGTGAGGCTGGGTATTTAACAAACTTGGAAGTGTACTTTGGATCCAGGGGGTCACTGCCTGGTTTTCGGTACACTCGTGATGAAGGGGTACCAGTGACAGTAAATGTTGACTCATCACTCCAAAGCACAGTTTTCCATTGCTCCTCACTCCAGGCAAGATATTTCTTACAAATATTTACTCTCTTTTTCTTCTGAAGTGCAGTTAGCAGTGGTTTGTTACGAGCACAAAAACTCCTGTAGCCCAGATAGTCATGCAATAGCTGCTGCACACTTCTGACAGACACATCTGCCAGCAACTGTGGGTTCTTTTCTTTTAAATCCTGTGCTGTTAGCCTTGGATCCTTGCTAACTTGCCTTGAGATCAGCTGACGGGTCCTGAAGGTTGACTTACGAGGTCTCCCAGGCTTGGGAAGTGGAGTGGGAGGAATGGCCTCCCCACTGTCCTTGAACTGCTTCACCAGTCTCTGCACTGTCCTCAGTCTAACACCATCTGATTTGCAATAAATGGGAGTTTGTGGCCAGCTTTGTATAAATTAATCACTTCCACACGTTTGTCCTTGCTTGTGGTTACTTTAGGCATGATGAGAATGTGGTAGGTAACCAAATAACTGTGTTATTTGAGTCAAAACATGCCCTCGTGGTGCATCACACACAGAGACAATCCTCCTCCTGTGGCTGCCCAAACATTACTGAGCCTGCTCCTGTGGTGCCAAACCTATCAAGCAGGGTTGCCAGCTCCCGTTGAAAAAGCATCAGCTCATTTCGCATCACAGGGGAGGGTAGTATTGACCCTACTTCACTTAACACGAAAAAGAATGACATCGGCAAAAAAATGTCAATACAGTAATCCCTCTAATATCAGGACGTCCAATAACCGGACATACTCACTAACCGGACATTCTGGGCTGCCCAACCCCCAAAATGAAAAAAAATCTGAGAAAAATCGATTAATTTTCGATTTTTTGGGACCGCGTCAGTTTGAATTTCCCGCGGCGCGCGCCAATCCCCTCTGTTTACACTCGTGACGCCACTATCGGTCGCCATTACCCACTCCCCTCCTCCTTCGTGAACAACTCTGAAAATGGCGGCCGAAGTGATTGCTTTTGTGGTGATACCCTACCTCCTACAGTGCTTGATACTGCTCATCACCTTCTTCATCATGTGTGTGATGATGGCCCCACCTCCTGAGAAGAGGAAAAGAGTGATTCTGACTCTGGAGAAGAAGAGGCAGATATTGGACAAGGTGGACGCCGGCTGGTCAACAGGGCGCATCTTACATGAGTTCAACCTCCCTCGCTCCACCTTGTTTGATATCAAGAAGTCCCAAGACAAGCTACAGCAGTACACGGCTGATTTCTCATCGAAGCCCAGACGAAACGTGCAGAGGAAGGTGATGTTTACTCCTAAGTATGCAGACATCGACCGCTCCACGTTGATTTTGTATCGACAACAACATGCTGCTGGTGTGTTGGTACGTGGAACGGAGCTGAAAGCTGCTGCTGAGAAGTTCACAAGGCTCCATGGATCGTCACTAGACCACACGGGAATTTACTGTTGTGTACAGTGCAGTGAAGTGATGTTATTCCAGTTATAAAAAAAAAACCTTGGTGAAAGTGTTGGTGAGAAGTGCTGGTGATTCTCAAGTGGAAAGGTGTGTCAGGTGCAATGTCTTCCTGTTAGAGTCTGAGATGATAGAGTGGGTTATTACATCAGGACGGCCACTTTTTGTTTGTAAGTACCCTAACTTCATGCCTAACGTGTTTTCATCATGCTGTACATGTGTTAAAAAATTACCGAAAATGTTAATCATAATTTCCTGCTTGCTATTTAATTTTTCCTTGCATGGTTCTTAAGCAAAACAGCTAGAAAAAGGTTGAATCAGTGAATTTCATGTCCGGTCCTAACCTAACCTAACCTATGGTTACCATAAAGATTTTCATGCCTAACGTGTTTTCATCATGCTGTACATGTGTTAAAAAATTACTGAAAGGGTTAATCATAATTTCCTGCTTGCTATTTAATTTTTCCATGCATGGTTCTTAAGTAAAACAGCTAGAAAAAAGGTTGAAGAGTTAATTTCATGTCGGTCCTAACCTAACCTAACCTATGGTTACCATAAAGATTTTCATGCCTAACCTGTTTTCATGATGCTGTTAATGTATTAAGAAGTTACCCTAAATGTTAATCATAATTTCCTGCTTGCAATTTAATTTATCCATGCATGGTTCTTAAGTAAAACAGCTAGAAAAAAGGTTGAAGCAGTTAATTTCATGTCCGGTCCTAACCAAACCTAACCTATGGTTACCATAAAGATTTTCATGCCTAACCTGTTTTCATGATGCTGTTAATGTGTTAAGAAGTTACCCTAAATGTTAATGATAATTTCCTGCTTGCAATTTAATTTATCCATGCATGGTTCTTAAGTAAAACAGCTAGAAAAAAGGTTGAAGCAGTAAATTTCATGTCCGGTCCTAACCTAACCTAACCTATGGTTACCATAAAGATTTTCATGCCTAACCTGTTTTCATCATGCTGTACATGTGTTAAAAAATTACCCTAAATGTTAATCATAATTTCCTGCTTGCTATTTAATTTTTCCATGCATGGTTCTTAAGTAAAACAGCTAGAAAAAAGGATGAAGCAGTGAAATTCATATCCGGTCCTAACCTAATCTAACCTAACATTGTGTTAATCATAATTTCCTGCTTTTAATTTAATTCTTTCATGCATGGTTATTAAGTGCACCAGCTATGAAAAAGGTTGAAGCAGTGAATTTCATGTCCAGTCATAACCTAACCTAACCTAACCATTTTTCTGGTAGCAATTAACATCATTTACTGTATTTGATGCTTTGTATCCAATAATTTAGTGCATAAAATGTGAGAAAAGATGATTTCCATGTCTGATACTTACTTATACTATGCTGGGAAGTTCTGAGCTCCTATGACTCACTCACCCCTAAATCATCATTTTTTGGTTAAAATTCAATAAATTCATGCTATGTATGCATTATTTATGTGAAAAGGGACCTAAATAAGTGCTATACATGTCCACTAGGGAGGTAGGAAGGTAGTTTTCTGATTTAGGTTAGGTTAGGTTAGGGTCATGAAAAACCAGTGCTGGAGCTTCAGGACCAATATCCGGACAAAACCAATATCTGGACATGCCTTTGGCTCTATTACGTCGGATATTGGAGGGATTACTGTACCTTTCCGCGCCTACTGTATACGATATCCCTCCTAATGATGGTTTTACCTAACCAGTTACATCGTTAAACCGGGGTATGCCTGTATATATATATTTATATTTACAGAGTACAGTATATCACGCTAAGAATCATGAGAGATGAATAACATGAGGCTGTGATATATTAGAAGCTGTAACATACGTTTTCCCAGTTTGAATATGTAATGTATTATTCCGCTTGTGGCACACAGTATATCCCCGTGCTCCTTGTGTATTTATGTCCCAGGATTTCAGATACAGCTGATCTAGTTTCAAAGGCCATCTTAGGAAAAATCTTGTGAATGTAATACGCTACTTGCTGTTCAAATGCTATAGTGATGATAATGAAACGGTAAGCATGCCTCAAAAATGAAATTATTCTTAGTACGGATACCCTACCTGAGGCAGCAGCTAGACCTTTTCTGCCTCATATTCATTGTCTCCCCCCCACATATAATAATTGTAATTATCTGTTGAGTGAAGATGAAGAGAGGCTGCAAGGCTTGGTAGATGAGTTTGGGAATGTGTGTAAGAAACGGAATTTAAAGGTGAATGTAGGGAAGAGTAAAGCGATGGTCTTCGAGAGAAGTGAAGCCAGTGAATGTACAGTGAGATTGGATGGGGAGGATATGGAGAATGTGAGTGCATTTAAGTACTTGGGTAGTGTAATGAGTAAAGATGGAAGTCTGGAGGGTGAAGTGCTTGAAAGGGTGCAGCAGGGAAGGAAGGTTGCTGGTTCATTGAAAGCAGTGATAAGAAACAGGGAAGTGAACATGGAAGTGAAAAAGTTGTTACATGACAGTATTGTGATACCAACTCTAACATATGGAAGTGAAGCTTGGACTCTGTTGGAGGGACAGAAGTCAAGAGTGAGAGCAGTGGAAATGAGTTATTTGAGAGGAGCACGTGGAGTCACATGGAGAGACAGACTAACAAATGAGGAAGTGAAGGAGCATTTAGGTGTGGATGTAGATGTGATAGGAAGCGTTAGGAGAAACACGTTAAGGTGGTTTGGGCATGTGGAGAGGATGGAGAGTGAAAGACTGACGAGGAGAGTGTATGTGAGTGAGGTGGAGGGGGGGAGAGGGAGGGGGAGGCCGAGGATGAGATGGGGGGATGGAGTGGAAAGGCACATGAGAGAGGGGTGTGTGAGTTGGGAGCAGGGTAGTGAAATGGCAGGGGACAGAGCGACATGGAGGTGATTTGTTTGTGGCCACCCCGTGCAGGATTGAGGCGTCTGGCAATAGATAGATAGATAGAATTATCTACTTTATTCCCCATTGATGGAAAATTATTAGGTATGACAGATTATATCTTTTTCTCTTGCACTAGGCAGTAAAGAGGACTAAAACATGAGCTTACAAACTTGTGCAGTGCAAAATCACATACTTGTAATATCTGTAATATCTTTCTTTTTAAATAAACTGCTATGTCTTGCCTGAGTGAAAATGCTGATCTGGAAGTTTTGAACTTGGTGATATGTTCATTGCATTTTATTACTCTTGCCAGTTGTTCAGGCTTCAAGGATCCTAGACTATGACCCAAGTTTGCATTCGCGAAGGAGCTCTGACTCTTGGCAAATTTTTTTTTTTTTTTTTTTTCATTCATTAATAGTTCTCAGATGTATACTGTACTAAGTCTTCCAGAGATTTTTCTTAGTGGAAAAATGGCCAGATGCGGTGTAAAAGCTGCATGTCTGTGAGTAAAAGTTGTCTCCATACGTGCTTGTTGATCGAGCCATTTTAACCCTTTGAGCGACCATCATCCACTCACTTGATGTAGTGCTGCCTACTTCTTCCTAAGCCTTTATCATTCTCTTTCTGAGCCTGTCCTCCTCTCTTCCTGTTTCTCCCATCTTTCTTGTCACTTCTTATTGCTTTTCTTTCCTTTACAGGTGGCTTTACATTGAGTGAGACCCCAAATAGTTTCCTGTAAGCCAGGAAACCATTTACAACACTGGGTGGTAACCATATAACCAAACCATACGTGCTCCCTACGTGTTAACAAGTGGGTTGGTGGAGGGTTAGTGCCCCTCCCTGTAAAACAAATAACTCGAAGTCAAATGGCCACCCCTTACGGGATTAGGGCGTCTGGCAATAGATAGATAGATAGATAGAGATTCCGACGATGCATTTTGGAGTCATCATAAATCCAGATGTTGAAATTCTGATGACTCGAATTCAAGTCACATGAAACAACATTTTTTTATTTGCATGTTTTCCATCTCCTATCTCACCTTGTTCCACATACACTATCCTGTTTATCCTTTTCCAACTACAGTACAGTATTTGTTTTTAGTGACGAGTACATCAGATAGGTATGCATAATAAATAGGTTTCTACCATGAATAATATCGGTATTACCAGCATGGATATTTGCCAGCAAGACAGCGAGAGCTTTCGCTTTTCTCTGCGAACTGTAACATATATTGCCATATCAAGAGAAAGGGAATTTACTGTAGATTGACGTGGTGCTATCAAATTTCATGTAACTCTAATACTTTTTTACAAATATTTTTCAGTGAAGGGTGTGCGATTTTTCCTTAGCGGCTAACTTCTACTCGTCCTATTTGCCTTTTAACTATCATATTTACCTTTTTCAACCATACTACGATAAAGAGCAACTATTCAGCTTTAAAACAGTATCACATTCATTAGTCTGCCATAAAAAGTTAGTGTACAGTGGCTGATTAAGTACAAATATCACTGCCCGACGGCGCGCTTTGTGTGTGCGCGGGTGAATCTGGCACAGACACAGTCGGTGGAGGGCTGAAAATCTCAAAGGGTTAAATAGCCTGCTAACTTATGCCGCATACCCACTTTCTGTCATTGTCCACGGAGACAACAAAAACAAAAATAAACGACTTTAAATCATTCACTAATATTCTAATGGTAAATTCATTCATTCATATAACATGTAAATAAAAATGACAGATTTTCATTGTTTATTGAAGGCCTTATCTCTTCAGTCTTATGCTACCCAAAATAACTCCATGTTACCAGAGTAACTCCACAACTTATTCCTGACTGTCCATGAGTGATACAGTAGTTCTGAAATTTCAATTACTGTAGTTCCGTTTAGGATTTCTTGTTATCGTAAGTAGTGAACTGATTCCTACAATTTTGAGACGTATAAGTACTTTGCTGTTTACTTATTGATTTCTATTACAGTTTTACATAATAGGTGTCACCTTGCAAAGATTATAAGGAAGAGTATATGCATTATCACTGAACAAAATCTTCTGGATACTCCGCCGTCACTTCTTAGGGTGACTGTACTAATTCATGGTTGCATGAAATTCAGTGAACCGTTGTTATAAGGTAGGAATGAGTCTTCTTGGTTACTGGTCTAATTTAAACTTGAATCTATCTAAATTTGGCCCTCACCTGAGCTGAAAAGTGGTTACAGAGCTTAGTCAGGTGAGATCAGACCTGCTATAATAATATAAGGTTCTTTATCATTTTGTACATCCTCATTCCTTTCTTATGTGTGGAAAAGAGGTGTAGATGATGGTGATAATGATGATGACAGCAAAAATATACAATGTGGTTTCATAGTCATCGACTTCACATAGTGTACTGGCAGGAGAGGCAGTGGTGCAGTGATATGCTGTTTTAACTCTACCTTGGTCTAAAATTAACATATCTCTGTCATGCATGCTGAGTTGTAACAGGAGATTTGGACTAGAATATGATGTCATTCATGAAGAAGTGGAGTTGTACTACTTTTTTCTATTACTCGGTTATGTGAATTAAGTTGCAAAAGGACGAAAACCTGGCCCAAGTTATTGAAGTAGTGGAGTTGTACTACTTTTTTCTACTACTCGGTTATGTGAATTAAGTTGCAAAAGGACGAAAACCTGCCCCGAGTTATAGTAAAGAGAGAGTAGCAAATCCAGGTGGCAGCTGAAAGACCTGGATGATATTTGCTTCCCTCTTGTCCCTGTTCACCCAGCAGGACAACTGGGGACCTGAATATAATTACAATTGTTGTATTTTGTTCTAGGGGAACTTTGTAACATTATCTGCCTAAGCGATCCATTTTGCAGTCAGCAGGCATTAATATTAGAGTGTTTTTTTCTACTGGTGTGCTGTGTGTCCAGTATCACTCATTGTTACATTGGTTTTATTGCAGCTGAATAGAATAACTGCACATCAATCTCAGTGGGTTATGTTAAATTACCAACATTTTGTGGTTAGATCCCTAACCTCTTTAATCCAGGTGATGTGCTCTTTACTTAGCTCTTGCCGCTACTGGATGATTTTATTCAAACCAGGAATGGCTTCTTGTATTCAAAGGGTTTGTTAATTCAGCATCTAACCCCTCCAGTTAGGAAAGCCTGTACAAAGCTTAATATGTCAGGAGATGGAAAGACATCCTTGGGTTTACTGGGTTAACCTCTTAAATCCACGCATGTCTTTTTTGTAGTTAGTTTAATTTTACCTAACAGATTTGGGCTGCTCCCACAACTTGAATATTCAGTTGTGGTTGCACGAACTTCAGTAAGTATTAGTTATGATGTGTGTGTGTGTGAGGAGTGTGTGAGGAAGAGAGGTATGGAAGTTGGTGAGGCTAAGGGACTGACAAGAGACTGAGCTGGATGGAAGAATTTTGTGCGGAGAAGCACATAACTAGGGATTTGGCACCCCTAGTTAACGTGACAGCGTTTGGACTGACTCTATCAGATAGATATATGCTACAGCACGTGGTGAAAGTTTTTATGGCCTATCTGATAGATCCAGTATTTTGAGGGCTTGAATGATGAGTGAATGGAAATGTGGCTCATTGAATAGGAGCGTTCTCATGGCTGGAGAAATGCCAGATATCATCAATATTTTAATTTTTCAGATGGAAAAAAATCACTATGTGGGGCAATAATTGAATGTTCTTTTTCATGCATCTTACATATTGTAAAAATATATACATATTCTATTTCTTCTCTTTAAAACAGTGCTCTGTCAATACAGCATGAAAAAAAATAGTAATAAAAATATTTCACAATGGTTGCAGCCTGGTTTATGCATGCATAGAAATATATATGTACAGTATATCGTTAACCACTAACAAAAGTTAGTTATAATTCATACTAACAAGTTAAACTCCCTGTGAGTAAGAATAAAACTTAATTCACTTCAAGAAAGCATGTCGATATTTAGATGCTGCCTCTGGTACAACAAGTTTTCCTCGCAAATTTTACTCACTCTGTGTATGCTTGCTTCGTACGTCTGGCAGCACTAGGCTTCGATATGCCGTAACATTTTAGTCTAATAAATATTAAACTATGGATCGACTATATGTGCCATTTTTTTGTACAAGTCAGATTATATACAGATGCCATTATTCACATGCCTTTTTTGCTTCTTACAGTCCAAAAACAGTCTTATTGGCAGATATTGTCCTAACCTTCTCCGGGAAGAATATATAAATACAGTAAGACCTCACTATAATGGACAAATTGGGGCCCAAGCCATTCTGAAAAATGCGAAATTCTGATAAAAGCGACATCCAGACTTTCCCCTGGTATTCCAGACTTTTTCCGATATATCAGACATTAGTCCGGATTGCACCAATGGTTTTTAAACTGTTTTCACTACCATTGCAGTACTTTACTGAGTTATACCATCACTACATTAACCCCTCCGTGGCCAATGTGGTGGAATTTTTCGTGCACCCCAGGCCGATGCGGGTGCCATTTTTTGAAGTTTCGAAAATCGATTTTTTTTTCCTTGCCATATTGAAGAGAAAGTTCAGACGCACCTAACAGTGCAAATCCCAGCTTCCTACACCCATTCTGTGGCTTGCAGTGGAGCGCGAAAGTTGCAGAAATATCGGTAACCGATATCCGCCGCAGATATGTGATGCCTTGGTGCAACTTTGCAGGTGTTGCTTGTTTTCCCCCCCCAAAAAAAAAACAATGCGAGTGATGCTGAAATGATGCAGATATATGAGATATGATGATATCGAATGATTTCAGTACATAATATGGTAGGAATGTCCGAAAAAAAAATATTATGAATATTTTTTCACCTTTTTTATATAAAATATGTTTATGGTAGTTTTGAGACATTTTTTATGTTACTGTTGTGCCCATGCTTGGAAAAAGGAGAGAAAGGGTTGAATTTTCAGGCCTAAATGAGAAAACTGCATGTCCTCTGAGGCTAGGCTCTCCCACGGGAGATGAAGGTGAAGGGTCAAATCCGATTAGCAATACGGAAGTTGTCGTAACTTCCAGGTCCCACACAACGTGCATGGCTAAAACTATAATCGTAATGCAGTTTCAAAACAATGAATAAGTCTAATTATTACGAATACAGAGACAAAGTAGAAATAAATACGTTTACAGGCAAGGGAAAACGTATTTTTTTTATGACACGTTCACCTTTCTCTATCATTTTACCATGTTACACTCGCAATATATGTTGCTGTCTTGTAAACTGGGTGGTTGTGTGTGTTTTGCAAGGGAGGAAAAAGATTATATTTTCTGTCTGGGTCGAGATAATGGGTGTAACAATGTGTTTTTAGGCATGGCCATGAGAGAAAAGATCATACACCCACACCTCACAGCAGCAGGTGGTGAACTGAGACTCTGAGAGTCTGAGAGAAGATATGTGAGAGGGTGAACTGAAGGTCAGTCTCATGTCCCAGGTGTTTGTTCACTTCCCGAAAGTTTTCACAGTTTCCTACAAGCAACACTGCATCGAATGATCCAAACCATTACAACAAACCTGAGCAAGTAGGTGAAGATACCAAGACAAAAATGTATTTTTCACTTATTATCATGTCTTTTCTGTTTGTGCCTGTATTAGTTCGTAATCATAAACAGGTGGTTGTGTGTGTTTTGCAAAAGAGGACAAAAGATGATGTTTTCTGCCTGGCTCGAGATAATGGGAGTAGTTGTGCTTGTTTAGGCATGGCTGGAAGTGAAAAAATTGAAAATCCACTCATCACAGCAGCAGGCTCTGAACTGCTTGATGAGGTATATGGGAGTGTAGTGTAGGTCAGTCTGAAGACATTCAGAACATTCATTCACTTCCCAAAAATTTTTGCCGTTTTTTTATAGGCCGCGCTCAAAGGACGCCAGCAGCCATCGGACAGCCAAGCTTCATTTGATGCCAGCGGCCACGGAGGGGTTAATCAAATGGTATAATAATACTGTACTATACACTGATAAACATGTCTTTTATTTACCTTATTGTGGTGAATATAACTGAAGTGGTCAGGCAGTCTGGACTGCTTCTGGCTTTATCAGACTTTTTTTGATATACAGTATAGGAATTTAATCCAGTAGCTCGTTGAGTCCAGTAAAAATGAATGCCAGTCTTTTGAAGTCTGTTATATCAAGGTTTTACTGTATGCTATTTTTCGTCGATATTTTGGGTGAAATAGCACAAGTAAGAGTGATTTACATTTTTTAAAGGTACTGTATTTGCTTAACCAATATCGTAAATATCGATAAGAAAAATCACGCTGAAGTTTCACTAAAACCCCCTTAGCCCGTCGAAATGAGAATGAGACATAGTTTCTGGTGGTGTCTGGCAGATTTTCCACTCTGCACGAACGCTTCTGTTGGGCAAACCTTGGATGTCTGGACATTGCTATTCCTCACCCTGCCCTTTGGTGGGAAAGGAGGTCCAGATGATGATGATGATAATTAGATTGGTTGCAGGTCAAAATAATCCTCCAGTCTGACCACAGTTGGTGATCAGATGAATTGGAAATGTTTGGGAGATTTGTCAGGGTAGAACAAGTGCACCACAGTATATTTTATTCTTGCTGCTACTACAGTAAGTCCTAATTTTTTGCTGTTTTGATGTTCCGCCAAAACGTCGCGAAACTTGAAACGACGAAGTGTGAAGTTAAGAACCTATGGGAAAAATAGATGGGCGTTCTAGTGGGACAGCTACCTTACCATACCAAAGTCCTATAACACCAAACAGGCCCTACCCAGAATTAAATATGGAGTGTTTACTAGTTGCTTATACAGCATAACACAATAAACATGTACCTGAAATGACATTAGAACTGTTATAAAGAGATGCAAACCAAAAATCCTTTCCAGAAATAAAGTAAACATTGGCATGAGTGGCAGGTGAAGGTGTGTTGAGGGTGGATGGGCTAGTTACTGGGTGACATGAGCCAAAGCCCGAAGTCGAATTCAGGCTTCAGCAACTCCACTTCCTCTCTGTCCACTTCTCCTCCTTCATCCTCCTCTGCTGTCACGTCTAAGTCTTGCATAATAGCAGCCACATTCTCAGTCACATTAAAAAAACGTGTGATCCTGGCTTGTCTCTGCTCCAGTAGGTTTCTGTTGTAGCCTGCCATCAATTGAGACTTTAGATCATTCAAGGTGAATAGGATCTTGGTAGCTTCAGGCAAGGTCCCGGTGTATGTCTCAAAGGTTGTTGCCATGTCGGTTATGGTGGACAGACTGTGGGACAATTTCTGGGTGGTCATCTTCTCCTGTGCAGTGTGCCCTGGCCTTTCATTGTCTTCACTAGAGTTCATCTCTTCCTCTGTTATGTCAGTCACACCTGAGTCTAGGTCGTAGTGTGTCAAGTGTTGTCTTACAGCCATTTCATCCACCTCTGCTGTGTCTAGGCTTGTGTGTCTGATTGCTTCCACAGTTGCCGCCAGAGTCATCTTCCCTCTGCTGCTCACCTTCCATAGTCAGATGAGGAAAAAGTTTCTTCCACCCATGTGTTATAGTGGCTGGGGAGAGTTTTTTCCAGCATTTGACCATGATATCCACAGCATTTTTTATGTTGAAGTCCTTCCAAAACTGACTTACTGTCTTGCCAGGCCGAAAATGGGCAGGTGGTGGTGGGGGTCTGGTTATGCTAGGAGGCTGATCTGGCCTTGAGGACGGGCCCGGTCTGGGCTCCTCTAGACTACTTTGTGACTGTTCTGGCCTGAGAGACAGTGCTGCGGGTGTGCGGTGTTGGTCGTCACTGCTGTCAGAATCTTCCTTCAGGGAGCTGTTGCCTCTCCTGACATTGAGAGGACTCTCCTTACGTGCTAAGGGGTCTTTGTATGCAGCATGTGTTAGGAGTGTGATGCTGTATGGTAGTGAGACCTGGGCAGTAAAGGAAGAAGATATTCGCAGGTTTAAACGTACAGAAATGACAATGATTAGGTGGATGTGCAGTGCGTCCCTGCGTGCAAGGCCTGGGGGGGCTGGGTTTACGATAGAAGAGTTCAGAGGTAGGATGGGACTGGAGTGTATTGGTGTTGTGATGAGGAGAGATAGGCTGAGGTGGTTTGGACATGTGGAGAGGATGGGGGAGGATAATTGGGTACAGAGGGTGAGAAGTGTTAATATTGGGGGAGGGGTTGGGAGGGGTAGACCGAGAAAGACATGGGATGAGGTCATTAAATGTGACTTAAGGGTTAAGGGACTGAATAGGGAGGCTGCCAGAGATCGAGCAGCGTGGAGAGCCGCCATTAGGTGACCAAGGCCGACACATGCAAGCATGTTGGAGCCTTCAAAAACGAAACGAAACTTGTCTCTTGCCTGAGTCTGGCATGCACCGTAGAATAGAACATATTCTTAACATTGGCGATGATCTCTTGGTCTAGTGGTTGGGGTTTTGAAGTTGTGTTGGGTAGTAAGAAAACAACCTGGATGTCTGGGTGACGGTCGACATGATATCTGGCATGTGACCTTGCATTATCCATAAAAAGGACAACCTTAAATGCCAGACTCATTTTCCTGCAGTGCATCTGTGTGTCAGGAAGGAAGTACTGGTCAAACCACTTGTGTGACAAACCCTCCACTGTGTAGTCTTTCGGTGTGACCTCCCAGTAAACGTTTAGGTTGTTCATGTTAGTGTCGGTAGGGCCGTGGTTTATGGAACTTGTGAATTATTAGTGGCTTCATCTTGTGTGAGCCGGAAGCATTGCAGGTAAGTAAGACGCTCAACCTCTCTCTGTTCATCTTCATGCCGACTGCCTGTCTCTCTCCCTTCGTCATGTATGTGAATCTTGCTGACTGCTTCCAGAAGAAACCTGTCTCATCACAATTATACACCTGGTGCCATGAATACCCACCCTCCTCAATAATCTTGCGTGCCTCCTCTGGAAACCTTGCAGTCACATCAACGTCAGCAGATGCAGCCCCACCATGGTATGTGGCGCACCTCATCTCGCACCTTTTCTTAAACCTGAAGAGCTACCCTGACGAAGCTCTGAACACGAGTGGCGGGTTTATATTCTTCCTGTTGCAAACTGTTTGGTATATCCTAATTGCCTCCCCCTTGATTGTCCTGGTAGAGATGCTCACACCCGCCTGGCTCCTGCTGTCAAGCCAGCAGACAAGGTATCCCTTGGCCATTACACGTCTTATCACAGACGATCCCACAATCACAGTCTTGTTGGATGGGAAGAACTTGGTCCGGATCGTAAGCTTAGGAAAATTATTAGCGTAAATACACATGCATGCAGAGCAGCCTAAAATCTACTGTACACAGGAAAAATATTTTAAGGCAACACTTAGACAGCAAACTCTTAAGGATGAACAATAAACTCTTCATTTGGTGAACATTGATACAGTAAAAAACTGTGGCACAAATAAAGGTTGAGGGAAGAAAAAAAAAATTTACTTTATTATTTTACGTGCACTCACCTGCTTGTCGAGAGGTTCCTTGTTCTTCCTTAGGGGTATTTAATGCAATGTAACAGTAACCAACATTACCAATTTTCATTACAATACTGTATATTCTTCTCCTTAATTGTTGTAACTAACACTTGGTTGGTTAACTCTAAAAACTAACTCCATTAGATGGATATTGATACAGTAAAAAACAGTGGCACAAATAAAGGTTAAGGGAAAAAGAAGACTCATTTACTCTGTTGTTATTTTACATGCACTCACCTGCTTGTTGAGAGGTTCCTTGTTCTTCTTAAGGGGTATCTAATGCAACGTAACAGTAACCAACGTTACTGATTTTCATTACAATACTGTATATTCTTCCCCTGAATTGTTCTAACTAACACTTGGTTGGTTAACTCTAAAAACTAACTCCATTAGGTGGATATTTATACAGTTAAAAACAGTGGCACAAATAAAGGTTAAGGGAAAAAAACACAGACATATTTACTTTATTGTTATTTTACGTGCACTCACCTGCTTTTTGAGAGTTGCCTTTTATTTCTGAGTGTCCTTATGGTGCTGTCAGGAGCCCCAGTCAGGCAACATATCTCAAGAGCTGTCAACCCCTCCTCAATGAGCTGCAAAATCCTCTGCTTGTTGGCAGCTGAGTACCAGCGATGCCTCTTGCCAACCCTGTACGGCCGCTTCCCCTTAGGCTCTGGCGGTGGCTGTGCAACATCAACCTCAGCTTGTCGCTCCGCGCGCTCTGCCTCACCAGCGCGCTGCACTAACGTCTAGAAGTGGGTCAGGAACTCATGAGCCGCGAGGCGAGGACGGCACAAAAAACACAATGGCGCTTGGGTCTGTAGTACCACCACTGTATCGATAGAGGGCAGGGTGGTCGCAAGATGGCCGCCAACAAATGAGCATCGGTATGCGTCAGCTGCTGAGTGTCGGCTGCCAGCTGGAAGCGGCAATGAAATTTGGGAGTGTCGAAGTTCGCGACATGTCGGAAACTTTTTTCTATTGTGAAAAATGACATGTCGAAGTAAAATGCGTCGAAATACGAGGACTTATTGTACATGATTTTATTCAACTTGAAGATTCCTTCATACTGTATTTCAGGGGATGTAGAAAGACTGTATCTAACTCTTGTTACCTGCAAAAGTCAATCCAAAACTGAATAAAACACTTAAGAGAGCAAGAATTAAATGAAAAAGATGTACAGTATAAGTCCTCCAATCCGGCCACCAGTAATCCGAATATCCCAATACTATGAATTTTTCAAGGCGAAAATTTTCAAATTCTTCTGGGCTTTTTTTGAATTTTTCTGGAGTTTATCTAAGGATTTATCTGGCTTGGACCTGCTCTTGGACTTGGATGTACCTGTCTGCAACTAATCAGCTACTCTTCTGTGCATTTGCAGTGTCTAAAAAAATAACCCACATAATTTTAAGTGTTTATGTAATGATCATGTACATGTTTCCAATGTTTTCGAAGGTCCCACCCAATAGTCCGAAAAAAACAATAGTACGAAAGTCTCTTGGCCCCCTGCCATTCGGATTACAGGACTTTTACTGTGCCGTGACTCTGGGTTAATGTGCAGGTGTGTTTTCTTAATTGTTAGCTTATAATTCTGTATTTTGCAATGTATGGCTATGCTCTTGGTTATGCAAAATATTCACAGCTCAAGTTATATGGGATTTTTTTTTTAATACAGTAGTTTCAAGATTTAGAGTAACCAAAAAAAAAACAATAAGCTGTATAAAATGTGAAATAAATTGTCATACTCATTTTCCTTTTTCTGTACTAATCTTGATCCTATGACAGCTAATGCACAGAAGTTGAATCAGATCACAATTACTTTTCTGTACAGTGTAATTTTACTTTCATTTGTGACTAAAGTAATCACTTTTTAATCTGTATTGCAGTGCCAGATATAAGAGAACAGCATGTGCTCGACTTTTTGGTGTTCTTTGTTGGAGACCCTTTGATTTTATCTTGCCTAGCCCACTGGTGGCACTGAAGAGGGACACCTTCACTTGGTGGTACTGATATAATTGGACAGTTCCACTACCCAGTTATGTGCTAAGAAAACTGTACCCCTTATGGCTCTGTCTGTAGTTACACAAATATGCCAGATTACAGTAAATCTCGATATAACGGACTTCAATAGACCGGAATTCGTTTTTAATGGACTCGAGGAGCTACCGGACTAAATTCCTATACAGTAAGACCTCACTATAATGGACTAATTGGGGACCAAGCCATTCTGAAAAATGCGAAATTCCAATAAATGTGACATCCGGACTTTCCCCTGCTAATCCGGACTTTTTCCGATATATCAGACTTTAGTCTGGATTGCACCAATGGTTTTTAAACTGTTTTCACTACTTTTGCAGTACTGTACTATGTTATACCTTCACTACATTAATCAAATGGTATAATAATACTGTACTGTACACTGATAAACATATCTTTTATTTACCTTATTGTGATGAACATAGCTGACGTGGTCAGGCAGTCCAGACTGCTTCTGGCTTTATCAGACTTTTTTCGATATATAGGAATTTAGTCCAGTAGCTCCTCAAGTCCGGTAAAAGCGAATTCCGGTCTACCAAAGTCCGTTATATCGAGTTTTACTGTATACAGTATTAGAAAAAGTCCGATAAAGCCAAAAGCAGTCCGGACTGTCTGACCATTTCAGCTATGTTCACCACATGTTTATCAGTGTACAGTACAGTATTATTATATAATGCCATTTGATTACTGTAGTGACGTTATAACACAGTACAGTACCAGAATGGTAGTCAAAACAGTTTAAAAATCGTTCATGTGATCTGGACTAATGTCTGATCTAGCAGAAAAAGTCTGGATCAGCAGGGGAAAGCCTGGATGTCGCTTTTATTGGAATTTCACATTTTTCGGAATGGTTTGGGCCCCATTTAGTGCGTTATAATGAGGTCTTACGTACACTCATGTTTATTTACAAATGGTAGCACATGACCATGACACTTCAGCATCATCCATCCATCCATCATCTAATCCTACAATGCCCCATGAGCAGCGTAGGAGCCCGGGGCTAGGCAAGTTGGTCCTGACATTTAAGATGGGAGTGACCAGCCTCACTCCTCCCTGAGTGGCATTACGTAAGCAATAAACCCCAACCATCCCTTGGATATAAACCTCCAACGGCTCAATCTGACTGGAGTGCCATAACTACCCACTAAACCACCAGGTGCCAAAATTTGGTTATATGGTTACCACCCAGCATAGTAAATGGTTTCTTGGTGTACAGGAAACCATTTGGCTTGTCACTCAGTGTAGAGTCACCCACAGGCAGAAGGAAGAGGAAAGAATGAAGGAAAGACAGAGGAGGGAGTGTAAAGTCACCCACAGGCAGAAAGATGAGGAAAGAATGAAGGAAAGAAAGAAGAGGATGGAAGGAAAGAAGGATGGAGGAGATGAAAGGGCACACACTCGAGAGTAGCACTACATCGAGTGAGTGGATGGTGAGCGTCCCCACCTACCACATCTCCAGCATCATATGTACAACAAAGGTTCTGTATTTTAAACTGTAAATACCAAGAAACAGGAAGAACTCCTGGAAGTGTACTGAATGTAGCTTTTGTAAGCAAAAATGGTGTACTCCTGCAGCCCACCATCCTTCCTTGAAGGACAGAGAGTGAGCTGAGGGATGTTTGTATTACCCTAATGAACAGCTCCATGCCACTACGTGAAGGTATCCCTTTCCTGCACAACAGTACTGAACACTGTATGTCAGTCTATATCGGCAGACACCTTAATCCTGGAAAGGATGGTCACAAACAAATCTCCTGCATTTCACTTGTTTTTTTTTTTTAATTGCAGAACAAAGGAAAAAATAATTCCATATGCCAGATTACAGGTGTCCTCCATTCATATTTGTAAAAGTTTGACTTGAATTACTGTAGGCTGAAGTTTGGGGGGAACTAATCTGTGGAAGTGAGTTCCAAAGAGTAGTAGTTCAGGGAGTAAAGGAATTCTGAGAGGCAGAAGTTCTAGAATACAGTGGTGTGACAGTCAAGTCATGAGCACTATCAGATGTCCATTATCATGGGGGAAGGTGCAGGAAGGAGGCACAATGGATGAAACTTCATCTGAGTATTTGCTATAAAGTACTGTATCTGTAAAATAATGGAAGGGAGGCAACATTCCATCTTACTTGCCCTTTATCCATTTCAAACCATCCTCATATACCTCTCTACCCCATTCCTCCATCTTATCCTCAGTCTTCCCCTCTACTTCACTCACACAGACTCACCAAGTTAATCTTTGTCTTCATTTCCTCCACATGGCCAGACCATATCAACGTACTTCTTATGCTTTCCAACACATCCACATCAACACTACAGTACATTATTAACCCTTCAGAAGACAGAGGTTTACCTTGATAAAAGAAAACTGATAGCAACCATGATGTTCTATAATGTGATAAAGACTTATACACCTTAAAGTATCCCCAGAACTACACTAACAGAGGTACAAACAGTACTATGGGTTTACTATACAAAGTTGGATTTCTCAAATATTTGAGACTAATTTCCTGTCGTAACTTGGATTCACAGAAAGAACTGAGGTCATTGGAAAATTCTGTATCTTTCTTTCCGTGTCCCTCCTGCAGAAAGTTACAATATGATAATTTAGCCTCTTATAGCTACAATTTCCCTGGTGCAGGAGTAATTCACGACTTGGAAACATTCTGCACACTTCTTTCCTTGTCCTTCTTGAAAAAATAGTCATGGGTATGATGGAACTGATCATACATTTTTTGAGACTACCACCCCAAGTGTATACTCTAAGCAGCCTTGGAGACTTCATCGTACCTCTTCTTTAATGTTTAGCAAATGACATCTAAACATTCCCCTGTACCTTAGTTATATTTTTAAAACCTGACAGTTTGCATCAATAACAAACACGGGGATACTGAGGTGTAATATGCACACTTAATCACAGGAAAGTTGTATTACAAAATCTCCAGTCACTTAAAATATGTCTCACAATGCACTACCTACAGTACAATGAATGTGTTGGCTAGAGTATTGAAGATTACTACACTTAAGCTCTTGTCTTGTGTTTATAATTAATTTTTTAAAAACAAGAGCACCATGAAACATTTGGCTTATCACAAAACAGTTAATGCATTATGATATGAGTCTACCAGTTCTATTATCCCTTTTTATACTTAGGGTAGGGGTGCAAAAGTCTCCAGCTTGTTGCTGGATGACGCAGGCTGCACTGAGCCTAATCTCACCCGCTTGTTATTAGACGATGCAAGCTGCGTCAAACAAAATCGCCCCTTGATGGAAAGAAAAGACATCGTAAATTAGCATATAATTTATATTCGCCAAACGTTTTTATCAACACCATGACCAAGTACAACTATTCAAGATTGCGTGAATAAAAAATCAGGCAGATAGGGGGATAAATAAAGGCAGGGGAAAAAATAATTTAGTGAAACACTGCTGCTGTGCAACTGTAAGATAATTTCCTTTTGTGGTACGTAAAACCGACCTGAATTGTCCTACAGTAAATGTTTATATACCAAAATGTAGCTAATGAAATTTACTAAAACTCTTTCTCAGCAACAATTACCATACAACATATAATTCTGTAAGAAAACACGAAGGAAACAAAACATCGTAAATTAGCGCATAATTTATATTCGCCAAACGTTTTTATCAACACCATAAGCAAGTATAACTATGCGTCATCCAGTAACAAGAGGGTTAACACAGCCTGGGGTGGGGGGGGGGCAATGGCCACACACAAATTGCCTCTATGTCACCCTGACCCCTATCTGGCTATCCTCCCTCCCACTTGTCTGATCCTCACTCTTGTATCTTCTCTCCATCCCATCATTTCATTCTCAGTCTTCCCCTCCCCCTCATTTCCAGTCACTCACAAATACAGTAACAGACTGTGTTTTCACTTTTAACTTGGCAGATTTTTGTCTTGCTGCTTATGTCACGTAGCTCTGTGGCAGAATACAACAATAATCAGTCCAGTTCACCCTTTCTGCAGCATAATAGTGTTCATCTCTTGTTACAGCACTCTATTCAAGATACAGGAATGACAAATATAGGTCAAAGTAAACTGAAGAAAGTGTAGGTTATGTTTTCACTGGCATGACTTCTGGTAGGAAAGATGTGACCAAATCCTCAATATCCACTGTCTTCTTGGAGCTGCAACTTGTACCACAGCATTTCTTGGATCTGTTGAAATGGAATAACTTATTACACAATTTTTTTTTTTTAATTATATTTTGCTATTAAGTCCACAGTGCTGATGAGAGATACCTTCATGTGGTGGTACTGATATGACCAGATAGTGGAGTAACCTGGTTATATAAACCCTCAGTCTATGCCCTAACCTCCAAAAGGCAGATGGTGACTTGAAGAAGGGATACTATGACCTGCAGTCCACTGGGTTCATGTTCAGATGAGCCTGGGGTTGCAACTACTGCTGCTACAATTAAGTTTACTTTAGTTGCACGGGTAGCTTCTTTGCCAGTCTGCCCAGTTTACTGTATATACCAGCCGTATGGAAAAAGTCTGTGGTTTTGGAAACATCCACTGCTTACAATGAAAACTGCCTTACGTTATATAATATCTGTAATTTATTTAATACTGCTACTCCTCACCCTGCCCTAGGGTGGGAAAGGAGGTCTGGATGATGATGACAATGAAGAATGCAGTATACTGTGCTGCTGATAATCTGCCCATATAAACTTCAGTTCCTTGATATCACAAAACTGGTTCTGGATGGCAATGATTTTGTGCAGTGACACTGACATAATTGGACAGATTTGTTGTCTGGTTATACTGTACAAACATCCCTCAGCTCCCTCCCTTCTCATGAAAGGAGGATAGTGGACTGCAGGCTTTACCTGTCTTTCTCCTGCAGTCAACTACCCTCCTTGCAGAGGATAAGAAGGAATTCAAGGGAAGTCTGTATAAGTGGACAGTGTTGTCACCCAATTATATCACTGCCACCATGGCAAGGCATCCCTCACTGGCACCAACTGTACATGTAATAATAATAGCTGCAACCCTAGGCTCATCTGGACATAAACCCTGTGGTCTGCAGGAAACTACTACTGCAGCACACCATCCTCCTTTTGGGAAGTTGGGAGGAAATGAAGGATATTCGTCACCAGGCAGGTTTTTAATACAGTTGTATCTGTGCCTCTGTGGGGAGGCAACCCTCATCAGCACCAACTATGCATGTAAAGGTTGTTAACAACTACTTATGATGATGAACTGCCATTCACACAACCAATTAATGCACTCAGAAAGATGCTATGATAGTACTGTACTTACAACCTGGCAGCTTTCTTCAGTACTTTGCTGATATATTGCTGTGCTGTCAGTGCTGAACAGTCTTGCCTCTCGCCCAAAATGACATCAGTGACAGGCAGCCACTCTGTTCCTCCTACTTCAGACAAAGCAGTGGACAGCTTCTCACCTGACTGGACAGAGTAATATCTATCAGATTACCAATGTACCTGTCTACCTAGCTATCTATAGATAGGTTGACACAGACAGATATAGACATACAACAGATTGATAGAAAGACAAACAAAGAGAGGTATATAGACAGATACAGCAGACTGAGAAGTTATCTGAATGCCTTAGGCCTCACCAGTCTAACATCAGGTGCACTGGTCCCAGCTAGGCACACCACACTATACAAAAATGCTGGACTTCCATCTGTGAAGTCAAGTTGAAGGTGTTGGTGAGGCTGACTTATGGATGCAGTTACCAAAAATATGTGCAGGTGAGCTGCATCCTGTTGAGAAATTAAAGAATAGTCTGCATAATTATGTAAGGTAGATGACAAAAGTTTGCCTAATATTTCTTAAAAGAACAGTTTATATACATATGCAGCGGACAAAACTTTGCCTAATACTGTACTGTATTTCTATCTAGTCAGAGTGAACAGAGTGTGGTTAGGACTCATCTAAACCAAGAATGGCCGCACAGTTGTTGTTTGACAGCTATCACTACTGCTGGTGTTGCTGTTGCTGTGGCTCCAGGATCATCGGAATGTGCATCCCATGAATTGCAGGCTGAAGTTGCCCTTTTCCTGCAGTCTATCCTCCTCCTTTTGAGGGATTGGGAGAGTGCTTGAGGTCATTTATATGACTTGGCAATTCTACAGCCTGGTTACATTGGTGCCACCAGGTTCACTGAAGGCAAACCTCTCCAGCACTGATGCATGGCTGTACATGTACTCACTTTCTTTATAAACCACTGGTTTTCCCTGCCAGCTGGTCTGACAGAACATGTGAGGCCTCCAGTCCTGAATTCAGCTGCAAGATCTTCTAAACTACTCTGCAACAACAAAAGCAGCAACATCACCATTTTTTTTTTTTTTTTTTACCTATGGATGAGAGACAGGGTCCAGGAACAACAAAGGGTAAATCATCATCATCAACTTTTTTTCCTTCCTAAGGATCAGGTGAAGTAGCATCCAGAAAGCAATGAAAGAGAAAGCATAATAAAAAACTAAACACTAAACATCATACTTATTAACTTTCTGTAAATCTATAGACACTAGTACTGCAGTTACATACAGTGATATTTTATTCAGCCTTGACTGATATTGTGCCTGATGGTCGGTACTGTTAGGGAAATGTACCTAATATTTCACTACTTATAACTGTCACTTTCCTCTGCTGGCTAATATTCCAAGACTTGAAGAGGCTCGATATATTTCTCAGCTCATGTACGATTCTCTTTTGATGCAACGCATCAGGGAGAAAGTGGCAAACGTGCCTTAAGTGTGAAGTAGACACAGTGGAGTACCAGGTGAACTTCTGACCCTTACTGTTCCTCTGATAATAAAAAAACAGTCATCAAGCACTGTACCTGCAACACTTCATTCCCAGCATCCATCAAAATAGTAGATACAGACACAGCCATCTTCTTCGAGCACGTCTTTTCACTCTTACCACCACCAACACCACTGCTACATCTGTGCTTCTTGCGAGGTTGTCTCTCTTGCTTACTGGCTTTTCTAAAATCCTCTTCATTGCTGGAACAAGTACTTTCCGCTCTGTTCTCATCTGTCACTTCAGTGCCTTCTTTATGCTCCGAGACATTATTGATGATTACTCTATCGGTACTATTGTTCCCATTTTCACAGAGGTTGTCATTTGATTTATTGGTCTCACTGACACCATTTCCATAAGGTGCTAGGATGGGTTTCTCTTCCTTACCTTCAGTCTGATAACACTTACTATCTTGTTCAGTGGAATGGTCAGCTTTTACATTATGAGTGATATTTTTGTTTTTATTTTCTCTCTTCACATTAAGAATGTCTTCATCCTGTTTGTGTGTTGGCTTCTTTTTCCTCTCAAACAGAATAATGACAATTACTCCTATTATCAATGATGTTAAGGTTAATGACAAATAAAAATGGCCAATAAGTGGAAGGCTTGAAATATTCATATTTTCTTTCTTTTGGTAAGGTTCTGGTACAGCATAAATTGTGCACTGTACTGTATTCTAGCACCTGGTTTGCACACACCATACATAGGTAGGCAGCTCTACTATACATGTATGTTCAAGGCAAATTCTTCATTTGTGGAAATTACACTGTGTTTTAGCTGAGTCCTATATGACTTCATACAGATCTTGCGAGTGGCTCAGGCTGAAATGTACAAATTTTATATATCAATAAATGACTGCACTGTGTCTGCCTAAAGATATCCACAGAAAATAGTTATCATCTACACAGATATAAAAGAAACCAAGCATTAATATTCTATCTTTAACAGATGGTGCAGGAGAGCAACACCTTCACACGGTCGCACCAATATAGACAGCCAGCTATGATGATTGGTAAAATGAACATCCCTTTGTTCCCTCTCTGTCTACCATAAGGAAGACAGTGAGCTGCAGGAGAGGGGCAACTTCAGACAGCAGTCCATGAGGTTCATATTTAGATAAATCTGGCTCTACACTAGTACCATTACTAATACAGTACTCTAACTTGGTGTAAAACTGTCCTCTATCATCAGTGCTGAGCAGTTAACAATATACAGTATTAACACTAGAAAATGGTGCTACTCACAAAGAGTGATACGAAAAGGATGCAATGCAATAGCATTGTCTCTGCCAATGAGCTATGTGAAATCTACAAAAATCTGCAAGAAGTTAAAGTGAAAAAACTATAGTTAACCCGCCCAGTCCCGACCAATTTTTTACCCAACACACCCTCAGAACCTGGCTGATTTTCAACTTTTTTTTTGGGGGGGGGCTCAAACCTACGATTTTGGTGAGAAACATCGAAAAATCATAGAGAAATTGCCCTCCTGAACTTATAAATGTTGCTACAGGTGTCAGTCAGCCTTACCTTTTGTTCTCTCTCAGGGTAAGTGGCTTCAAAGAAAAAGAACTATGGGAGGGTTAACTAACTCAAACCACTTTAAATTCTGTATTTATTTATTTATTTGGTATGAATTTATATGTAGCACAAGACTATATTGGTTTTCACACAATAATACAGGCGATATAAGCATTGTTCACACACCAAAACCACCAGGATATGCCACCTTCCTTTATGACATAACCACCTCATCACTTCTGTTTGTTTCTCCCTCTAGCTTCTTTGTTTCTTTGTCCTCCACCTCAGGAATCACTTTCACCGTGAATTTCGTCGTTGGGCAACATGTCTTTACTAGCCAGGTTAATGCTAATAGGTGAATTGCCGAGTGTGGGGGGGAGGAAGGGGAGGTCAGGTGGGGCCAGGCAGTATCCCCGCTTGACATCAGGTAGAGGAAGGTCTCCCACATATGCCTACCAAAAATCACCCGCAAATCTTGAAAAATGTGCAAACGACGGGCCTTGCAATTGAATGACGTACAATGCACGTCGGTGAGTCTGAATGTGAAAAAAAGTGGTGGTGCATCGTACGCTGGTGGGACTGGGCAATACAATCTTCCACATGGTCCTTCACTCCAAATTTTTTGGTGAGTGGTAATGTGTCTGAGTGAATGACTGGTAGTGTGTCTGAGTGGCAGCATGGTTAAGTGGCTGACTGGTAATGTGGTTGATAGGTTGTGTGGTCGCATGGTGTTGTGGCTGAATGACAGTGTGGTCAACTGGTAGGTGGTTGATTAGTAGTGTTGGTTAATGCTGGTGTTGGTGAGGGTAGTGTGACTGAGTGGTTGTGTGGCTGAGTGGTAGCATGATTGATTGGTAGTGTGACTTAGTGGAAGAGTGGGTGAATGGAAGTGTGGTTGAGTGGAAGTGTGGTTGGGTGGATGAGTGGAAGTGTGGTTGAGTGGATGAGTGGTTGTGTCGTAGTGTGGTTGAGTGGAAGTGTGGATGAGTGGAAGTGTGGCTGAGTGGAAGTGTGGCTGAGTGGTAGTGTGGCTGAGTGGTAATGTGGTTGGTTGGTAGTGTGACTGAGTGGTAGTGTCGTTGGGTGGTAGTGTGGCTGAGTAGTAGTGTGGCTGAATGAGTGTGACTGGGCAGTTGTATGACTGAATGGTAGAGTGAATGAGTGACTGAGTGGTAGTGTCGTTGGGTGGTAGTGTGGCTGAGTGGTAGTATGGTTGAGTGGTAGTATGGCTGAGTGGAAGTGTGGTTGAATGGTAGTGTGGGTGAGTAGTAGTGTAGATGAGTGACTGTGTGGCTGAGCTGTACTGCGGATGGGTGGTAATGTGGTGATGATATCTGAGTGGTAGTGTGGATAAGTGGTAATGTGTGGTAGGCTAGGGTGGATGAGTGGCAATGTGGATAAGTAGTAGTGTAGCTGAATGGTAGTGAAGCTGAGTGGTAGTATGGATGAGTGGTAATGTGGTGGTAAAGCTGAATGGTAGTGAAGCTGAGTGGTAGTGTAGATGAGTGGTAGTGTGGATGAGTGGTAGTGTAGCTGAGTGGTAGTGTGGATGAGTGGAAATGTGGTAGTGTGGCTGAGTGGTAGTGTGGATGCATGGTAATGTGGTAGTGTGGATGCATGGTAATGTGGCTGAGTGGTAGTGTGGATGCATGGTAATGTGGCTGAGTGGTAGGGTGGATGAGTGGCAGTGTGGTAGTGTAGTTGAGTGGTGGTATGAAGGAGTGGTAATGTGGATGAGTGGCAGTGCCGATGCATAGTAGTGTTGCTGAGTGGTAGTGTGGTTGAGTGGTGGTGGTTGTGTAGTAGTGAGGTTGACTATTGTAGTGGATGAGTGCTGAATGGTAGTGTGGATGAGCTGAAGTGGGGTTGAGTGGTAGTTTGGTTATGGTGGTGTGGCTAGCCTAATTGGAAGTGTGGTTGTGTGACTGAGTGGTTGTGAGGTAGTGTGGGTTAGTGGTTAAGTGGTAGTGTGGTGGCATGTCTGAGTGTGACCAGTGGTACAGCTAGGGATAAAAGTTTGCCTATTGTTCCACTGCATACACTTCAGCACATGTCTGCCAGCATCCTCCCTGACATCATATCAATGAGAATCACCCACTGGTCATGATCCATACCAAATGTCTGCTTTGTGTGTGTGTGTGTATTTACCTATAGTAGTTGTATTTACCTAGCTGTGATATACAGGAAATGAGCTATGCTTGTAGGGTTCCGTCTCTGTTTCTCGATAAGTCAAATTTTGCTTTGAACTTCTTTAAGTTTTTAGACTGGACAATCTCTTCATCCAGGCTATCCCACAGGTCTGTGCATCTATAAGGAAAAGTATATTTCTTGATATTCTTCAAGAAACTTGGCTTTTTCAGTTTCATTCCGTGACCTCATTACTCTCCCATCCCATACAAACATATCTCTGTCAATTTTTTCTACTCCCATCATGGCCCTGAACACTGCAATCATGTCATCCCTCCCTCTCATTTCTTCTAAGGATGGCAGATCTTGCTTTTCCAGCCTTTCCCTGTACGACAGAGCTACCAGGCAAGGGACCATCTTGGCTGCTGTTCTTTGTATTCTCTCTCCATATTTGTGTGTGTGTGTGTGTATGTGTGTGTGAGAGAGAGAAACCATGCCTCATTCAGGTTAGGGATAAGAACCACCAAAGGAAACAGGTGAACTATTGTCCCAGACTGCATATGTGGTGTGGCTGAGCTGTAGGTTTGCAGTGTGGTGTGGTAGGCTGGTGGTGAGGTTGGGTGATGTGGTAGTGAGGTGGATGGTGAGGTGGTGGTGTGATGTGGTAATGAGGTGGTGATAGGATGGTGGGGTGGTAATGTGGTGATGGGATAGGGTGGGGGTGTGGTGTGGTAGTGTGCTGATGTGGTAGGGTGATAGTGTGGTGTGGCAGGGTGGCAGTGTGGTGGTGTGTAATGGCTGTAGTGTGGTGGTCTGGCAGTGCGGATGGGTTGTGGTTTGGTAGGGTGGTAATGTGGTAGGATTGTGGTTTGGTAGGGTGGTACTGTGGTAGGATTGTGGTTTGGTAGGGTGGTAGTGTGGTAGGACTGTAGGGTGGCAGTGTGATTGTATGGCAAGGCTATGATGTGGTACTGTGGTAGAGCTGTGGACTGGTAGGATGGTGGTGGTGTGGTAGGATTATGGTGTGATAGAGTGGTAATGTATTAGGGTGGTTGTGTGGTAGGGTGGTGGTGTAGTGGTGTGGAAAGGTGGTGGTGTGGTAGTGTGGTAGTCTGGCAAGATGGTGGTGTGTTAGTGTGACAGGGTGGTGGTGTGTTAGTGTGGTAATCAGGTAGTGTGGCAATGTGGTGGTGTAGCAATGCAGCAGCGTGGTGGCGTGGTAGTTTGGTCAGGTGGTAGGGTGGTATTCGGGTGTGGCAGTGTGGTCTGCCAATCAAACTTAAAAAAAAAAAAAAAAAAAAATCAGAGGATTAACAAGCAGTCAGTGGTGCAGGCAGCAGGTGTTGAGATATGGGGGTCCAAGTAAGGGGCCTGTATTTTCTTCAATTAATGTGGCACCCTGTTGTGTGTGCTTACCAACTTATATCTTTTTTTTTTTTTTTTTTAAATGCAAGCAAGAAGGAACCAAAGGCCACAGGCCTGCATATGATACGGTAATATTACCTTGATCTTGAAGGTTGTCTAGGTAATATATTTCGGTATTTAAATTACATTCAAGCAAATAAAGTGATGTAATGTGAAAAATATACTGCCAGGGATAGGTGATGGAATGCCTCTTCTGGGTAAGAGGGCATCAGTAGTAAACAGTGCCTGTTTACCTATCTATAGCCACATTAAATAATGCAAAACTTCAGATGTGAGGGAAAGGGGCAATGGGGGACCAAGGATCTGATTAAGTGGTTCAAGTCAGCCAGATACCCCCACAGCTATGTCACTAAGCAGTAAGGCTTACATGCACAGCAAAATTAAGAAATAAAGTGTATTATCCTAGTAATAAGGTGTATGGCATTGTAGAAGTGTGCAGTATGGTTGGAATGGAATGAATGAAATGTGTAGGCTTGTGCGGTGGGAATGGAATGTACTGTATAGTGTGGGAAGTACTTAAGTGGTGGCTATTGTGCCAGTAATGAAGTGTATAGTGGTGAGGAAGAAGTATATTATGTGGTAGGAATAAAGTGTATAGTGAAGTGGGAATGGTATGTATAGTATGGTAGGAATGTGGTTAGTGTTAGAAATCAAGTGCAGTATGGTAGGAATGAAGTACTGTATGGTGTGGTAGGAATGAAATGTAAGCCTACAGTGTGGTAGGAAGTGAATGGTGTAGTAGGAATTATATGCAGGCTCATACTGTGGTAGGAAGTAAATTGTGTGGTAGGAATGAAGTGTAGACTTATACTGTGGTAGGCAGTGAATAATTGTGAGGTAGGAATGAAGTGTAGGCTTATACTGTGGTACGCAGTGAATGGTGTGGTAGGAATGATGTTTATAGTTTGGTAGAATCGTGCAGTATGGTAGAAATGAAGATAATATAATGTGGTATGAATGAAATGTAGTGTGGTAAAAAAAGAAATTAATGGTGTGTTTAGAATGCATGAGTGTAGTAGATATGATATGACATGTAGGCTTACAGTGTTGTAGGAAGTGGATGATGTGGTAGGAATGAAGCGTATAGTTTGTAGGAATGAAGCGTATAGTTTGTAGGAATGAAGCGTATAGTTTGTACGAATGATGTGTATGAGTAATATGGTAGAAATGAAGCTTATGGTGTGGTATGAATGAAATGTAGTGTGGTAGGAATGAAATTTATGGTGGTAAGAATGAGTTATACTGTGGTAGATACGATAAATGTGTGGTAGAAATGGTGTACTGCGATATTACTCACATCTATCTATCTATTGACAGATGCCTCAATTCCGTAAGGGGTGGCCACAAACAAACTGCCTCCATGTCACCCTGTCCAATGCCACTTCACTGCCTTGCTCCCAGCTCACACCCCTCTTTCATATACCTCTCCACTCTATCCCTCCATCTCATCCTTGGCTTCTCCCTCCCTCCACCTCACTCGCATACACTCTCCTCATTAGTCTCTCGCTCTCTATCCTCCCCACATGGCCAAACCACCTCAGTGTATTTCTCCTAACACTTTCTATCACATCCACTTCCACAGCACAGTGCTCCTTCACTTCCTCATTTGTCAGTCTGTCTCTCCAAGTAACTCCACATGCTCTTCTCAAAGAACTCAATTCCAGTGCTCACACTCATGACTTGTGTTCTTCCAACAAGGTCCAAGTTTCACTTCCATATGTCAAAGTTGGTATCACAATACTGTCATGTAGTGACATTTTTACTTCCCTGTTCCTTATAACTACTCATAGCCCTGTTTGTTATCACTGCTTTCAAAGAACCAGCAACCTTTCTTGCCTGTTGTACCCTTTCAAGCACTTCACCCTCTAAACTTCCATCCTTACTCATCACACTACCCAAGTGTTGCATCATTATCTCTTTTCTATCGCTACTTCAATGGTCACTGCTCCTCTGAACTGTCTGCTTGCATCCCTCCACCTCTACAACAGGTACATAGCACCTGTCTAGCAACAAACTCTCATCCCTTTTCTGTTCAACTCTCTAATGCTCGAGTTAACCGTTACTCCCAGTCCTCCATTTATGCAACTGGTCAACTCTGGAACTGTCTCCCTCTGTCTGTATTTCCTACTTCCTATGATCTCCAGTCTTTCAAATTTTAGTGTGTCCAACCATCTCCAAATGAACGGATCTTGAATTTGGCTTTTTTTTTTTTTTTTTTTTTTTTAAGGAATGGTTTGTGGGCTCTTAGCCTTTGGTTCCTTCTTTCTTGCATTAAAAAAAATACTTAAATGCACTCACATTTTCCATTTCCTCCTCAACCAGCCTCACTGTACATTCAGTGACTTCACTTCTCTCAAAGACCATAACTTTACTCTTCTCTCCATTCACCTTTAGATTCTGTTGCTTTCACACACTCCCAAACTCATTCACCAACTCTTGCAGTTCCCCTTTGTCTTCACGTAACAACACTGTCATCTGCAAACAACAGTACAGGGAGTTTCCAAACATTGCCCTCTCTCATTAGGGTTGCTCCAACATCCACTGCCCTGCCTTGTATCTCTTT